>BGPR01018417.1:12863-30853 GCA_013235015.1 Araneus ventricosus | reverse complement strand
CGTATATCATATATAACACCTACTGTATTTCATGGATTTTGATGATCGTTTTATTTTTTTCAAACTCAAACTCTTTTTCACAATGCTGGTTGCTGTTCACTTGCTTTTTTCAGGTTGTGATGAATAATTTAGATTTAAAGGCATGATAATGTCATATAGCGATTATAAGATTTTTTGGGCTCGAGTAGTGTTTTCATAAGACTGAGGTTTTTCAAGAAAATTCTTCGGCTTGGTGGATTATTGGCAGACTAATTGCATATTAAATATCTTTAACAATGCAAAATTAAATAATATATCACTGTAATGCGCACTGGATATAAAATTATCAAAACGAAACGTTAAGACGTGAAAAATATTTTCAGATTACACGAGCGGGCGCGCGTCGTATTTTTTACGACAGAAGCATAAATTAGTATGAAAGCACCTTGAAACTCGGACAAACCCATTTAACCCTGAAGAGAAGTGTCGCATGAAGGAATAGCAATGACCTTCAGACAGTTTTGACTCCGAATGTGAGAATAGGGCATGCAAAATCCCGTTTGTCGTAAAATTCGTGCAGGCGCTCCTGCTGGAAGATTAACGTGACAAAACAAAAAAATTACGGAAATTCGCTCATCTTACTCCTTGCCTTTAAGGTGTAAAATCGTCTCAAACTCGATATTTTGAAACTATCACTATCTCCTGTATAAACCAGCCTGCTTGAGGGTTTCTTTGCATTCACTTGAGAAATAACTCCTTGTGTACCAAGAAGTACAACACAAGGCGTACAGAAGTAAGTAAAATACTCAAGAAAGGGTTGAAGGAAGTTTCAAAACAAATCATGCAAATGCAAATTCCGAAAAAAATAGTGCACAAAAAAATACGAAGCAAATGTGCAACAATGGGTCACATCCATACAAACACATGAAAGAAATTAAACGACGAGGTGAATTAACATGGGGAATAGATACAGAAACATGTTCAAATTTGTTAAAAATTGTATAAATGTAAAAAAAAAATGGCCTTTATCTACACAAAAAATGGATAATATCGAAAAATGGAGTACAAGGTAAGGAGAAATTTTTAAAAAAAAACATAAAAAAACATTAAAGCACACCAATACACAGAATATCACACAACACATAAAATACGCACAAGTAAAGGATCTGATTCAAATATATCTACTGTCTGTCCGCCACCAGAACTGTCGCCGCCAAATTGTTTAGTTCACGGCGGTCGCTATAGAAACAGATTATCGTAGGAAGAATCCATTTCTAGTTGGTAGAAGTTCATTCAAATGTGTTCCGCCGCAAACTATCGCCAAAAATAAAAACTTCGATTTCCGTTGGATTCCTTCGATTCGAAATTTATCTTCCCTAGCATAAACAGTTGCTATAGCGACCGCCGTAAACTAGACAATTTGGGGGCGACAGTTCTCGTGGCGCACAGACAGTATATAAAGATTGAATTCCAAATATTGAAAAGGAAAAAAAAATATGAAAATAATTACATATGCCAGCAAACATACACAAAATTTTAAGTCTATAAAATGTGAGGAAAAATGCTGTCGATAAAAACAAGCCCGAAAGCCTACTGGGTCGCAAAGAAATTGAAGTACCGAGAAGTCGGTATTAAAACAATTAATGTTTAATACTTTTCATGTACACACAACTTGTGAAATAAACGTATTCGTCTGACGCATGTATTAAGAACAAATACCGCCATACGCTTGATCCAGCTTAGACATGAGATTATACCTATATTCATATGAACCTAATTTCATAAAACTCATCTCTTTGAAATAAGTTCAAGCGGGGTGATTGTGGATTCATGAAAAAATACCTGAAATTTTAGCAGGAAAATTATATGTAGGGAACAGATATGTATTCATTCATTACAGCGTAGATTCAACTTTTGCATGCAATTTTTAATATGCTTTTCACATAAGAAATTGATTTAATTTATTTTATCTTAGTTCATAAGTTTTCAATAACATTATATAACACAAGTGAGGTAGTTATTCTTATTTATGGTATTGCAATTTCTAAAAAAATCATTTCTCTGCATATTCCAAAGTAAATTTTCGGTAGCAGAAGCCGATATTGAGTAGAAAATACGAAGAATCCGTAGAAGTTTGAGAGTTTGACAATCTTATGTTTAAAAAAAAATAAATTTATCAGAAAATACCGGAATTCCGGTATTAAGGATGAAGAAATACCCGGTTTCCGGTATAATACCGGAAAACAATCACCTCTGTTCAAGGGTTGCTTTGAAATTGTCTTCCATTTGAACAGTTGATTATCACGATGGATAACAATTAGCTTTCATCATAAATTACTGCGAAATTATTTCAATGTCGTTTTGCTTTGTTTTGACGTTTAACTGATACTGTTATATGAAAATAGGGGAATAGAATACAAAATCAAAAATAAATCCTACTAATGTTAAGTGAATTCGAGTCGTTTATCTCTTGCTAACTATTAATAACACTTTGCACTATTTATAACAATCACTTAGGTTTAATTGCTTTATAATGCTTCAAGAACACTGAATTAGTAAACAATTTTAAGGATAAATGCAAAACTCGAATTTAAAAAATACTAAAATAAAGTTGATATTTTAAAAATTCTTTACTTATACATCTTAATAACACGAACATTCCTTAATTCTGTTAGCAAAAATGTATTTCATGGTCCAGATTTGGATAGAAACACAAAAGGTCCATGAAAACATTTAAAAAAGATGTACGATTTCTATTAAACAAAACACTGAACTATTAAAAGTGCATTGTGCTTATAGCACTCAAAACACCACTGCCTCTAAAATATCAATGACAACAATAATTAACATAATTGAAAATCGGAAATTTTGGAATGAAAGTTTGAAATAAAAATGAATCCGGCCGGCAGACTTCCTCAGAGATAACCTGTAGCAGGATTTTTTTCTGTGAAGGGCCTGGCTTTCCTACAATATTTGACCCATAGAAACCTTAAAATCCCAAGGTTCCAGAAGTAGAACAAGGGGTAAAATTTTAGACGCAAGTCAGCACACGAATAAACTAAATATAACGGTAAAAAAATCCATACTTAATATACTTATTAAAGATTAATGTATAAAAAATTAATACATTTTATCAATGAATTTTTATAAAAACGACTTTATTTTGTTCCAAAATACAAAGAAAAACTCCAAAAATTCTTTAAACAAATAGAGCAAGCATTGACAAATTTTTCCAAACATTCGAAGAAATTGTTTTCCAAAGATGTCTTTTGCATTATTAATTAAACTTTTGTGACGTTCTTCACAAAGATGAATATAGACGCTTTCACTTTTAAAAGAAACTATCTAAAAAAATCAATTAAATCATGTGCAGTACATATTCTAACATTGCATACAAAAAAATTGCATGAAAAACTTTGCATACCGCACCTGCAAATAATTAGATCAAAAACTAAAACGACTCATTTGAATCGCAAAGTTTTGTACAAAATATTTTATTTAAATAACAGTTGCTCCGAGTTTATCTTGAGAGTAATAAAAATTTGGCGACAAAACTTTAAACTACTGTTCTTATATGTATGATACAAGAAACTCTAACATTTCTCGCATAATATTAGCAGAATAAGCTTTATAGAGGAGAGTGAAGAAAATAATCCCCTTTAATAAGTAAAATACGCACAATACACAATTTTCTTTGCTTTTGGTGATATCTGCTTAATTCTGTCTTCTCGAGAAACGCTTCAACACATACCTCAAATGAATGCGACTTCTCTTATGTTTGCAATAGGCAATGGTATACAAACTTTCTTAAATAAAATCACTACAACATATACTATTCGACTCATGAAAGTGGTGTCTTTTTGATGTGAGTGACGTAATTCAAATTTAAGCTATTCTTTATTGAAAACCCTTTACCAATGCCTCACCCGACTGAGGCTTCTCTTTTCTATGCTTGCGGTAATGTACATTCAGATTATCCTTTCTTGAAAACGCTTTACCACACACTTCACAAGAATGAGGCTTCTCTTTTGTATGAGTGAGGTAATGTAAATTCAAGCTGTTCTTTAGTGAAAACGCTTTACCACATACCTCACAAGAATGAGGCTTCTCTTTTGTATGAGTGAGGTAATGTGAATTCAAGTTCTTCTTTGATGAAATCGTTTTACCACACACTTCACAAGAATGAGGCTTCTCTTTTGTATGAATGAGGTAATGTTGATTCAAACTACTCTTTCTTGAAAACGTTCTACCACACATATCACAAGAATGGGGCTTATATTCTGTATGCATGAGGTAATGTTGGTTCATGTCGCTCTTTTTTGAAAATTCTTTTAACACATGTATCCAAGGGATAAGGCTCTTTTTTAGTTTGCGTGAGGTAGTTTTGTCTCACACTGTCCTTTAGCCAATATACTTTACCAGACACATTATAAGCATGAAGTCGGTCTTCTATAGGAGCACAGTAATATATAGGTAAGTTACTCTCTTGTGAAAATGCTTTGTTGCTGATGACACAACCCTGCAGTTTTCATTTCAGTGCGAGTAGGTGATAAAAATCTTTGTGACGTTTCAGAATAATGGCATTTTGATTTTTTCACACACGTTCGCCTTGAAATTAGGAGGAATATTTCATGCAAAATTAATCTTCAGTTGGTTAAAAGCGTTTTACCACACACGTTGCATGCATCAACTTTTTATTTCCTGAGACTTCGTTAATGATCTTTCAAGTTACATTTCCGAGACATTGCTTTTGTCAGATTTCAAAATGAAAATGTCGTTCTCACATATGAACTTGGTAATGAATTTCCAAATGAGATGAATTTTTAATATTTTGTTGCAAACGTCACAAGTTTCCGACGTTTCTCCGTCAATAACAAAACTTCATTTGCCAAAATCAAACCAGTTCTTTGACTTTATTTTTCATTCGAAAATCAAAAACAGCATGTTGCCATTCACAAAAAAAACCAACCAATAACTATTCGTTTAAAAAATTATAAAAATGCTTCAAAATTCCTTCACGCGCTCAGTCAGCTTTATATATATCCTTTTTATTGTTGTTGAAGTGATTCACCAGCCATGGACCAGCAAGAGAAAAAAAAATTATTATTTATGTTCATTTTAGGAAGAGATTAACCAATCAGCGTTTCACCAGAAAAGGATTTAACGGGTCTGTTCTCGTACCCCGGTTGGGAGCGTCTCGTTTTTCGACCGCGGGACGTTAATGGCTTTTACTCGACCGAAAGAAGGGATCTTATTCTCATACCTCGGTCGTTTCGAACATCTCGCTTTACGCTAGGAAGTGACGTATTTCTGCTGCGCGAGCAGCAAATCAAGCGATCGTTATGGTTTCAGATTCAGTTCGAATTTTGAATCGCCAAATGAACTACGGCTAAGCGTACATTTTCCTCCCAATTCGAAATTATGTTGGATTATTATGAAGAATATCCACAAATTTTAAGTGGTAAAATCGATCGCATCTTTTCAAAAGACACCGAGGGTAAGAGGTGGGATGATTTAATTTCTGCTCTTATAAGATGCATTATAATGCATCTTTTTTTGCTTTCAGAAGTCCATTGTTAAGGAGGTTTAAACCATCTATGTTTTACAAAATACACATTTATAATAATATTATACATTTATAGAACATAAATTGCAGTCTTTGTTTCAATATATTGATGTAATTTTACCAGTTTTCTGGAGAGAGGAAAAGTAATAAACTTTTTTCCATGCCAATTATTTTAACAAGAATAATTCTTTTAAATTAATATTATAAACCAATTGTTTATTTTTCCAATTATATAAGAAAATAAAACATGAAAAAAAGTTATTAAATTCAGCAAGTTTTCACAACATTAAAAAAATTACATCTTTATCAAGGAACAAGAAAAATTCTTTTATATTCATATTTTGCCATTAGTTTGCAAATATTTGACAAATATCTTTGAATTAAAACCGAAATAAAAAAAAATTGTAATGATATATACGGAATGAGGAAAGTCTTTCCACACTCAATGTTTAAAAAAATGTCAAAATGTTACCCTAATTTAATTTAATAATAAAATATTAAGTAATTAAATCTTTAAATGTAATTGATCTTAGCTAATTATCAACTATCATTATTGACTCTCTTAATGGAGTAGTAAAAGATTTAACTGTTTTTAAAGATTTAATTACTTTAGTTTGTCGTATTAAATTATTAGATTAAATTATTTAAATTCAATATAAGATTTAACAACTTTTTAAAAAATCTAAAGTAATTGATAAATTCTTCTTCAGATTGGTCAAATGGATTACGCAAACGCATTAACGCTTTATCACAATGAGCAGTGGCTAAGCGAGTGGAAGTGGCGCCGGAAAATGATTATTTTTTTTAATCCCAGTGGCTTAACAAGCGTAAATAGCGCCAATGATGTAGTATTAATTTTATGACCATCAAATTTTGCTTTAAAAATGGCATAAACGCAGTACTTTTTTGACTAAAAGAATCGGGGTGGAGCGGGGATGGAAACAGCAAATGCATGTGACAATACGCATTTTTTGTTTAACCGCAATAGTACATATTATTCTCTAAATTGGTGAATTGTCTTCACTTTTGATCATTTTATTTATACAATAAAAATTAGTATAATTTTAACAAATTTATAATAAATATTACTTCATTTTTAATTGAAAGTCATAATTAAATATTTTTGAACTTTATCGCACATAATAAAAGGTTTGTAACATTTACTTAAATAACTGCAAAAATCTCAAATCTCCTTATAACGAAATTTTCTCTATAATGAATTTTTCATCTGGAACTAAGCGATTTCGTTATAGGGAGATTCCACTGTATTATCTGAGCTAAAACCCAAGAAGTGGTATGCGTACCCCTGCGTGTATGCGGTGGACCAGTTATGGGTACGCTAAAGATATGTTGGCGGAACGCACAAAAGACATGACATTATAATGAAAAAACGAGTCATATAATATTTTAATCCTCTATTTGTGTGAAAAATGAAGGGCAGTTCGGTGAAGTTAATCTTCTAGCAGGCGCGCCTATGGAGGATATTCTTATTGTCCAACGTATTACATAATGATATCGTTCTTTCAGTGACGAATCCATGGGGGCTATGGGCCCAGAGCTATGCCAGAATTCTTGATTTTATTTAAAATCACTGCAACTGTTTTTTCTTAATTTCTCTTTTAAAAAAATAATAAAAACGTGACATTGCTTATTGGCTTGAAAATTTTCTACTTTTCTAGTCATTCCACATGTAGGGTTGACGCGGTCGGAGACATTTTTTGTCTAGTTATTTCATTGTATTTTTTGTTAAATTATCGAAAGTATTGTATTGTTCTTTATGATCCTAATTGTCAGATGAGTGAAGTTAAAGTGTTTTGGTTTACATGAGCCCTGATCTTCGTCACGAAGATGCAAAATTTTTATGACCTCAGCCCCTCCCAGATCCAAATCCTGGATTCGCCACTCCGTTCTTTTATAAATTTAAGTGCAATTTTTATGTATATAATCTTTGTTTAGTATAAAGCTAGTAAAAACAGATTAAAATTACAGATTATTGATTTTTGTAAAACAACACGATTTAAATATGTAATAAGATGCACTATATAAGTATAGATGATTCTCGGATTCCGAAACCTTCCGCGCATGCGCCAGGCGGAGATGATTTCATTAAAATAGCGGTAAAATGAGGAATGGGAGAGTTGATATTTACATTTTACTTAACCTTCCAGCGGGCGCGTGTCGTACTTTTTAAGACACATTAAGTTTCTTCATTTTTGCCCTTGCAGTTGTAAGTTACTTCATTATAGCAATAAAAGACGCATCAGAAAAGCAAATCCTTTCATCCAGAGTGAAAATTAATTTTAACATTATTTTCAAAATCTAAAATTATACTGAAATCAGAGAATGCAATGAGATTTGACACTATTATTTTCCGAAGATGGTATTATGCCATATATAATAAAAAATAGTATAAGACCAACTAAGATTGTACAACAAGACTTCTTAGTTTCTAATCATTATCCTTGCATTCGAAACATTGAACTCTTGCCGGAGAGTGACGCTTACACGTATATCATATATAACACCTACTGTATTTTAAGGATTTTGACGATCGTTTTATTTTTTTCAAACTCAAACCACAAACTCTTTTTCTCAATGCTGGTTGCTGTTCACTTGCTTTTTTCAGGTTGTGATGAATAATTTAGATTGAAAGGCATGATAATGTCATATGGCGATTATAAGTTTTTTTGGGCTCGAGTAGAGAGGTGTTTTCATAAGACTGAGGTTTTTCAAGAAAATTCTTCGGCTTGGTGGATTATTGGCAGGCTAATTGCATATTAAATATCTCTGACAATGCGAAATGAAATAAAAAATCACTGTAATGAGCACTGGATATAAAATTATCAAACCGAAACGTTAAGACGTGAAAAATATTTTCAGATTACACGAGCGGGAGCACGTCGTATTTTTTACGTCAGAAGCATAAATTAGTATGAAAGCACCTTGAAACTCGGACAAACCCGTTTAACCCTGAAGAGAAGTGTCGCATGAGGGAATAACAATGACCTTCAGACAGTTTTAACTCCGTATGTGAGGATAGGGCATGCAAAATCCCGTTTGTCGTAAAATTCGTGCAGGCGCTTCCGCTGGAAGATTAACGTGACCTAACAAATAAAAAACTACGGAAATGCGCTCTTCTTACTCACTGCCTGTCGCCCCTTTCCGGTGTAGAAACGTCCGAAAGTTCGTACCAAAAGTCTTGATATTTTGAAACGATCACTATCTCCAGTATAAACGAGCCTGTTTGAGGGGTTTTTTTTGCATTCACTTGAGAAATAACTCCTTGTGTACCAAGAAGTATAACACAAGGCTTACAGAAGTAAGTAAAATACTCAAGAAAGGGTTGAAGGAAGTTTCAAAAGAAATCATGCAAATGCAAATTCGAAAAAAAATAGTGCACAAAAAAATACGAAGCAAATGTGCAACAATGGGTCACATCCATAACAACACATGAAAGAAATTAAACGACGAAGTGAATTAACATGGGGAATAGATACAGAAACATGTTCAAATTTTTAAAAAATTGTATAAATGTAAAAAAAAATTGTCACATCTACAAAAAAATGTATAATAACGAAAATTGGAGTACAAGGTGAGGAGAAATTTAAAAAATAAAAAAAAAAAAACATCTAAAAGCCCATAATAGAATATCACACAACACATAAAATACGCACAATTATAGAATCTGATTCAAATATATCTACTCATATATTAAGCATATATTAAGTTTTATACGCATATATTCAGAACAAATACCGCCATAAGCTTGATCCAGCTACAGACATGAGATTATATCTATCTTCATGTTAACCTAATTTCATAAAACTCCTCTCTGTAAAATAAGCTGAAGGGTCTTCCATTTCAACAGTTGATTACCACGATGGATAACAGTTAGGTTTCATCATAAATTGAAGCGAAATTATTTCAATGTCGTTTTGCTTTGTTTTGACGTTGAACTGATACTGTTATATGAAAATGGGGGAATAGAATACAAAATCAAAAATAAAACAAACCTACAAATGTTATTAATTTAATTTGAGTTGTTTCAATCTTGCTAACTATTAATAACACTTTGCACTATTAATAACAAGCACTTAGGTCTAATTGCTTTATAATGCTTCAAGAACACTGAATTAGTAAACAATTTTAAGGATAAATGCAAAACTGGAATTTAAAAAATACTAAAATAAAGTTGATATTTTAAATTCTTTACTTATGCATCTTAATAACAAGAACATTCCTTGATTATATTAACAAAAATATATTTCATAGTCCAGATTGGGATAGAAACACAAAAGGTCCATGAAAACATTTTAAAAAGATGTACGATTTCTATTAAACGAAACACTGAACTATTAAAAGCGCATTGTGTTTATAGCACTCAAAATACCGCTGCATCTAAAACATCAATGACGACAATAATTAACTGAAGTGAAAATCGGAAATTTTGGAATGAAAGTTTGAAATAAAAATGAGAAATGAAAAAAAATGTGAAATGAAATTTTTAATATTTTGTTGCAAACGTCACAAGTTTTCGGCGTTTCTCCTTCAATAACAAAACTTCATTTGCCAAAATCAAACCAGTTCTTTGAACTTGAATGATAGGAGTTATGGGATTTGAAGCAACAAAGGCTGTAATCCCCAAACCAGTTCTTTGATTTTATTTTTCATTCGAAAATCAAAAACAGCATGTTGCCATTCACAAAACAAAGTAACCAATAACTATTCGTTTAAAAAATTATAAAAATACTTCAAAATTCATTCACGTGCTCAGTCAGCTTTATATATATACGTATATATCCTTTTTATTGTTGTTGAAGTGATTCACCAGCCATGGACCAGCAAGAGAAAAAACAATTTATTATTTATGATCATTTTAGGAAGAGATTAACCAATCAGCGTTTCAAGAGAAAAAGATCTTAAAATGTCTATTCTCGTACCCCGGTTGGGTTGGGAGTGTTTCGACCGCGGGACGTTAATGGCTTTTATTCGACGAAAAGAAGGGGCCTGATTCTCGTACATCGGTCGTTTCGAAATCTCGCTTTACGCTATGAAGTGACGTATTTCTGGTGCGCGCGCAGCAAATCAAGCGATCGTCATGCGATATTTTTGTTTATGGTTTCAGATTGAGTATGAGTTTTGAATCGCCAAAGGAACTATGGCGAAGCGTACATTTGTCTTCCAATTCGAAATTATGTTGGATTATTTTGAAAAATATCCACAAATTTTAAGTGGTAAAATTGGTCGCATCTTTTCAAAAGACACCAAGGGTAAGAGGTGGGATGATTTAACTTCTGCTCTTAAAATGCATTAGAATGCATCTTTCTTGCTTTCATGAGTTCATTGTTAAGGGGGGGTTAAACCATCTATCTTTTACAAAATATACATTTATAATAATATTATACATTTATAGAACATAAATTACAGCCTTTTTTTCAATATACTGATGTAATTTTACCAGTTTTCTGAGAGAGGAAAAATAATAAACATTTTCCATGCCAATTACTTTAACATGAAGAAATCTTATGAATTAATATTATAAACTATTTGTTTATTTTTCCAATCACATAAGAAAATAAAACATGAAAAAAAGTTATTAAATTCAGCAAGTTTTCACAACATTAAAAAAATTACATCTTTATCAAGGAACAAGAAAAATTCTTTTATTGTCATATTTTGCAATTACTTCTTAAATATTTGACAAATTTCTTTGAATTAAAACCCAAATAAAAAAAATTGTTATGTTATATACGGAATGAGGACAGTCATTCCACACTTAATATTTAATAAAAAAATGTTAAAATGTTGCCCTAATTTAAATTAATAATTTATTTAAATAAGAAAATATTAAGTAATTAAATCTTTAAATGTAATTGATCTTAGCTACTTATCAACTATCATTATTGAATATGTTGATGGAGTAGTAAAAGATTTAACTATTTTTAAAGACTTAATTACTTTAGATTGTCGTAATAAATTATTAGATTAAATTATTTAAATTCCATAAAAGATTTAACTACTTTTTAAAAAGTCTTAAGTAATTGATAAATACTTCTTCAGATTGGTTAAATGGAATACATTTATCCTGATAAACCCTTTCAAAACACAATTAACGTCTTAGCAGCCTCCATTTTAAACGAAAATGTGATAAGTTCTGATATCGAAACAACACTTCTCGCTAGCGAATAGCGTTTACGCCAGGTACAGAGCTGGCGAGAAATCGTAGTCCTTTTTTCGACCGAGCGAGATCCCAACCGGTTGGAAAAACGGGTACGAGTATTACACTTGTCGTTAACGGGCGGAAAAAGTGACGTCTCCCAGCCCAACCGGGGTACGAGAATAAACCTGTAAAGCTTTGAATTTCATCATCTTAGGCCAATCACCGACAACTGTTTCTCCGCGGCGTTTATTGGTTGGCGGATTACAGAAAGAGTCTCTATGAATAGATAGATATTGGCCAGTGGATTGATTTATGGCAAAAATAATACTAATAAAAAATTTTGTCTGCAAGCGGCGCCTGTTTTTTGTAGTCAAAAAATATTTATCTTTAGTTGGAAGTTGTGTAGCGTCCGAAACATTAGTATTTACGTTGAATGATGTTGTTTCGGATGAGAGGTGTCGACTCATGGATCAATACAATGCTGAAAGAGTCTTTATGAGCAGATTAGATTATAAATATTGGCCAATGAATTAATTTCTTGTGAAAACAATGTTAATAAAATGTTTGTCTATAATACTTACTTATTGCAATAATTACTCATTTATTATTATTACATTTTGTATTAATTACTTATTTATTACTTATTACATTACTTAATTATTGTATTAATACTTACTTATTGTATATTATGATTAATAATAAATTCTGTCCATAAACGTTGCTTTTTTAAAAAAAAAAAGCGAAACCCAGTTTTTTTTCAATAACCGCCATGCGTAGTGGCTACACAACTGACGAAACAAGAATATCTCTTATGGGTCTATTCTGGTACCCAGGTTGGGTTGAAAGACGCCATTTTTTCCGCCTTTTAACGACAAGTGCGATTCTCGTACCCGTTTTTCAAACCGGTTGGGATCTCGCTCCGTCGAAAAAAGTATTCCGATTTCTCGCCAGATCTGCACCTGGCGTAAACGCTATTCGCTAGCGAGAAGTGTTGTTTCGATATCAGAACTTATCGCATTTTCGTTTAAAATGGAGGCTGCTAAGACGTTAATTGTGTTTTGAAAGGGTTTATCGGAATAAATGTAATCCATTAATCGATTTGACCAATCTCAAGAAGAATTTATCAATTACTTTAGATTTTTTAAAAACAGTTAAATCTTTTACTACTCCATCAAGATAGTCAATAATGATAGTTGATAATTAGCTAAGATAAATTACATTTAAAGAATTAATTACGTAATATTTTCTTATTAAATTAAATTATTAAATTAAATTAGATTAACATTTTAACATTTTTTTTAACATTGAGTGTGGGATGACTTTCCTCATTCCGTATATATCATAACAATTTTTTTTATTTGGGTTTTAATTCAAAGAAATTTGTCAAATATTCACAAAGTAATTGTAAAATCTGACAATAAAAGAATTTTTCTTGTTCCTTGATAAAGATGTAATTTTTTTAATGTTGCGAAAACTTGCTGAATTTAATAACTTTTTTTCGTGTTTTATTTTCTTATGTGATTGGAAAAATAAACAAATAGTTTATAATATTAATTCATAAGATTTATTCATGTTAAAGTAATTGGCATGGAAAAAGTTTATTACTTTTCCTCTCTCTAGAAATCTGGTAAAATTACATCAATATACTGAAAACAAAACTGCAATTTATTTTCTATAAATGTATAATATTATTATAAATGTATATTTTGTAAAACATAAATGGTTTAACCTCCCCCCTCAACAATGGACTTATGAAAGCAAGAAAGATTCATTATAATGCATCTTATTAGAGCAGAAGTTAAATCTTCCCACCTCTTACCCTTGGTGTCTTTTGAAAAGATGCGATCAACTTTCCCACTTAAAATTTTTGGATATTTTTCAAAATAATCCAACATAATTTCGAATTGGGAGACAAATGTACGCTTCGCCATAGTTCCTTTGGCGATTCAAAACTCATACTGAATCTGAAACCCTAAACAAAAATATCGCATGACGGTCGCTTGATTTGCTGAGCGCGTACCAGAAATACGTCACTTCCTAGCGTATAGCGAGATGTTCAAAACGACCGAGTTACGAGAATCAGACCCTTACTATCGGTGGAGAAAAAGGCATTAACGTCCCACGTTCGAAAGGCGAAACGCTCCCATCCCAACCAGGGTACGAGAATAGATCCGTTAGAACTTAATAAATTTTAGTCTAGTCGAACCTAAAGTTGAGCCTATCTTCCGATCATGTTCTTGGATTTAAAAAATAACTGGTTTAAACTGGGGTCAAAACACAACCGAAAAAAATGGTTAACAGAAACAAACAAAAAAAAAAGGTTTTTGGTTTAAACCGGTAATTTTTTCCCATCCCTAGACCCCACATAATTATTCACAATTTTTTTTTTCAAATTTGAAATTGCTCGTAGTAATAAAACGCATTGGCAAAAGGTTTTTAAATATTTGAAAGAGAATTTATATATATATAATGCTCTACAATAGTGGTGGCAAACCTATGACCCACAGGTCAGACAGTCACTCACGAAGTCTTTTTAAGTGTGACTCACTCATTCATTTTCATACAATTATTTTTTATATCATAAAAAAGAAAGTAGACAAACGAAAATATTAAAAAAAAAATGACGAGAGGCTATCTTTTCAAACAGTCGTTGATGTTAAATGCGTAGGACTACTTCACTCGCGTGACTCTTTTGTTTCGCGAAGTTTCTCGTAAGTTTAAGTAAGTTTTTTTAAGCTTCTGTTGTTAACCCTTTATCTCTAAAATAAGACGTTATTCATCTTTTTAACATACCTAGTTACTGAGATATAGAGGATCTAACATACCAAGTATTTTGGCATGTGAATCAATTTCCTTCCTGAGACCCCAATTGGAGGAATATAGTCCTACGTTAATATTAAATTACCAGAAAATCACCCGTCATGGTTTGACGGGTGCAAATTGACTCTTCATTTGAGAGTTTTCCCTTCAAATTTGTCGTGTTTAAATAGATATATATGCGAGAGAAATATTTAGCATTGATTGAAAACAAATAAAATAAACATATGTTTTATGACAGGAAATATTTTTTTTATTTACATATTATATAAATATTTCGTTATTCAATAAACCTCTTGGTAAACAACATTCCGTGTGAAGTATTTTTCGTTGTTTAATAATTTTCCTTGTACTTCAGATGTCTTTGTGTAAGTTTTAACGTGATTGGATATATTAGACCTTGAAAGAGCAACATGCATCCATATGAAAAGACAGGCTCATCGAGGTAAATTCCAACATGATCGAAAGTTTGCCCCTGCGATTTATTGATAGTAACCGTGTAAGCTGGAATTAGCGGGAACTGTCGGCGGTTGAGAACGAATTGTAGATTCACATCACTGGTGGCTAATTCAATTCTTGGCAAGAAAACAACATCGCCACGATTGCATTCAGATACAATTTGGCGTCCAAACTATGTCACGCGCATGATATAACACTAACATAATTTACTTCTTTCCTATAAAAAACGGAAATTAATTTGAAATATAGGATTAATGTAATTTAAAATTTCTCAGGAACTATTGATCATAGCGAGATAAATTTTATATCAATCGATAGCAAATTTTATTTCACTATTTTAGAGGTATTAAATTTGAAATTAGAACTACAATTACTCTTTTAAATTTAAAATTACTGAAATTTAGGTGTTCTAATAATCAAATAATGCTATTTAACGTCTCGCAGCGCTATGGCACGAGTTTTATTGTTGGTGAGGTCGGAGCGTTACCGGAGGATCTAGGCTATTATATTAGGAATAAATATCTTATCGCGAATTTATAAAAAAATATTTCCCAGTTGACGCTGGCTAACTGATTTTCTATCGTACCACTTCACCTGTGTACCACTTATGACGGTCGGTCATAAGCTAGGGGCGCATATTCGTTGCATCTAGAACGGGGATTTACTAGTGTTGATACAATTGGCAACCGCGTCTAGAAGTGTTCAATTATTCAAATTTATAATAATTTTTAAGTTTTTAAATTTTCTCACCTACATGTGGAAATTCATATCACCACATTGATATCAGAAGGGAACATAAATTTTTTAGAAGGTTTTAAAAGTGAGAACAAAAAAAAAGTCAACTTTCAAGTTTTTCTGTTAATAAATTTCCGTTGTTTTTAAATTATTTGCACCCATTTTACCACCACCTCCTTTCTAAGTGACGCCACTGACTTTGTGACCCAAGGGCTAGGATTTTAAAAATAATGAACAAAATTTCACCCACTTCTCAAGAACGTTCGCAATTACTGCTCTGAAAGATATCGTATTTTGATCTCTTAATTTTATTGATTTTTGATTGTTTAAAGATCATTAAAACGAAATGTCAAGTGGACCAAACTGAGCATTTTCAGAACTTTGGTATTTTACATTTAATAGCGGTTTAAGATCGCCGAAGTGACTCGATGAAGTAAAAATAAAAACGTTACGAAATAAAATAATAAAGTATAAATTCGTGACGACATTGTCAAAAAATATGAAAATATAAGCAGAATTTCTACTCCTTAGCTTACAACAACGGAACCATAAATGGATTACCCCCGCCCTGCTGAAGCTTCCAGGGTGAAATGAATGACCGTCCCCCGCGAATCTTAATTCGGGCACTGTGGTGTACGCATTATAGCCCCCATTAAGCCGTCAATTCATCGGCACTCCATTCCATCCTTTTGTCCCAACACTGTTTTTTTCCTTCCACCCATTCAAGTCCAAAAATCAGACACTTCCATTCATCTGAAGTTCCAACCTGCGCTGGTAGTAGGGGACAGCGATCTTTTTCCCCCTTCTACAGCTGCTCTTCGATCCCCCTATTACTTTCTTCACTCCGCGGATTTCAGATTTGCTACCCTCGTAGCAGGGTCTCGGTCTAGTCAAATCGTTTGAAGTGCTGATTACCCTCGCAAAAGATCCCACCAAAGATTCGGCGCACGAAGTGCCGGAATTTGGTCTGGTTGGAAATCCTACTTTTCCCAGCCGCTATGCTGTTTTCCACAGGTTTTCGACCTTGACGCTTGTTTTTTCCTTCCCGTGTTCCAGAATTTCTATTTTGGAAGAGATATGAGTGGCTTGCTTTACGAGCGGCGAATGCGACGACTCCTTAAATAGAGGTACGACCCGACATCGTCGTGGAGGTTATTCACCTCCACACCATGTTTGTAGCCACCTAAGGAGTGAGGCTACAGCTTACATTTTAAGAAGAGTGTCAACCCCAACTTCGGATACCCTCCGAAGGTTTGAGTTACAACAAAGGAAGAAAAACACGTGATTAAATATTTTTAGGAACAATGAAAACGGTTTAAAGTTCTTTGCAATAATGAAAAGTATTGTTGCAAATATTGCTTAAAATTACCATTTAAGAATGCTAAAATTGGGAGGAGGGGAATGGACGACAATAAAATTGGTATCATTAAAAAAATAATTCAAAAAAAAATTTTTTTTGGTTGTGTAAAGATTATTTTTTTGGCAGTAAAATTTCGAAAGTTATTGCCAAAAAATGACAAAATTTTGCTCAATTCTTAATTAAGTAAAAGTCTAATTAAAATTTCAAAACAATAGCTTCGAGGTGCACATTCCCACCCTCCAAAGTATATTTGTGCCAGATTTGGTAACTCTAGGTCAAACTGGCTGCCCCTCTATAGTGACAACACACATATTAATTTTTATTTTTAACTGGCAAACTTGCCGGCCGGAAATACCGGTTGTGTTTAATTTCAGTTGAATCCGCTTTACATAATTTGATATTCATTGGTCCCTTAACGAAGTAATTTTTTACTTCCTAATTTGATTTATATTTTAGAGATCTTTATTTACAGATTTCACAAAAAAATTGATACATGAAAAATAAAGTAAAATTCACTACTCCATTACCAAAGAGTACGAAAAAATAAGCAGAATGTTCATTCCTTATCTTTCAACAATGGAAGAGAAATCCGGAATTAAATATTTGTATAAACAATGAAAAGGGGGTGAATTTCATTCCAACAATGAAAAGTATTGTTTTAAATCTATATTCAGTAAAGCGCCGTTTATACGTTTCTTATTTATACTTCGTTTACATTTATACGACGTTCCATCGCAGTCCCGATTCATTCGCATGCATTGTAATGATAAGGTGTTTCGTTTATACCACGCAAAGCTTCGATTGTACTTCTGCTGTATGTAGATTTATACACACTTTTACTCTGACCCAAGAAATCTCAATGTTTTACTTAAGTGTTATTGGAAGTATTATTTACAAAGTAATGTAAATGTAGT
>BGPR01018417.1:0-12853 GCA_013235015.1 Araneus ventricosus | reverse complement strand
GTAGGATTTATATTTCTTATTTGCAAGATTGAAGATATATGTAATTTTAAAGTTTAAAATGTATTTGAAAGGGAGGGGGAATTTAATAGTACTCCTAAAGATATTTATTTATTTTTTTCCTTTTAGATATTTATTGTGTATATTAATTTAAGTGTTAATATGTCATATAATTCTTTTTATTTTGAATTCTTTCTATGGTATTACTTTTAAATATGTATCTTGTAGCTCTCATGCCTATCATTCTGCTGTGTCTTGAAGACTTGAAAAATACATATAGCATCTTGATTGCTTTATGTGATACCTATACTTTTAAGAAACTGTGAAGAAATTTTTAGTGAATCTTAATAATTATAAAACTTCTTATGTGTTTTTATTTAATGAATCTCAGAAATATGTAATTTGTCTTAAGGTGGCAAACTTTTGTTTCATGTGCTATTCTTTTTATTCTAGTGTATTAGTATAAATTTTTGTGATCTTTTCTTTATGCATGCTGTATTTAAGATATGTTACTATAATGTTTTTATTTATACATACATACATTATATAAAATTTTCGAGCATGACACTAATTTATTCCAAACCTTGTTTATATTCAGTAAAACTCTTGATGTTATAAAATCGTCACTTAGAAGAATGTACTTAGTCTTTGTCTCAGTATGCATTAATTGTGCTTTAAGAAACATGTTTTGTGATACAAATTCCTTTTAAAAAACAGGCATAAATTTGTTTGATTTTTTTTTTCATTTGTGTAAAAATGCAACGAATAATCATGATATTTTGCTGCATAAAATAAATATTTTTAAAAATAAAATTGTCTTTTTTTTATTCTCATTTATTTTACACTTAAAATCTGAAATTTATTATAAATAAATGCCTATGTAGGTTTCTAAAATTTGATTTGTCTAGCTAATGATGATCGCTTGACTAAAATGAGTTTAGATTTTAATTTACTCATGTGTAATCATTTCTATCAGGAATTTTGCAGAGAGCTTTAAGTAAATATACATATCGTTTTAAGCCTATTTTTGTTCAGTAAATATTTAACATTTAACAGGTGGAAATTGCATGTGAAGAATTTTAATAAGGCAAAATGTTCTAATTCCATTGTTCTGTTACAGTGTAGCTTTTTCTAGTTATTTAATGCCTCACCAAGTGCTTTAAAATAATATGAATGAATTCCCCTTTAAAATGTTGATATAAAGGGAAAATTCTTTTAAAGATTAGAAACTCAGATACATCTAAGACTGGGGTACCCAACCTTCTTTTCCTAGTGTACCCTTGATTATTCTTTTTATTTTCGTGTACCCCCCTACTATCATATCCAAACCCCCATACACACAACCATCCGTCTATGCGACGAAGTTTTTATCAGTCATGCTAAGTTAGTTTAAAAGTGAAATGACTCGAATTAATAACATCTGTAGAACTTATTTTTGATTTTATATTTTATTCCGTTTTTAAAACAGTATTAGTCCAATGTCAAAACAGAAGAAATCAGTATTTTAGTAATTTCGTTTTAAGTTATAAAGATAGCAAAAAAAATTACACTTCGTAATAACCAACTATTCGAGTGGTATAGTTATTAAATAGCAAGTATTCACTTGAAAAAACGATATTCTCTTTTTTAATTCCTTCTGTTTTATTGTTTCCGCCATTTACAACTTTGATTTCGCATACCACAGGTTGGGAACCTGTGATCAAAAATATTTTTATATTGTGATATTCATATTATATTGTCTGTTAAGAATTTGTTATGAATATTTTGATCAGTCTTATCAAATGTTTATTTCATTCAAATTTGAATATTTCCTCCAAAATTTTAACATTGACTCTGTAAACAATAAATATAATTTCGGCTGTTAAGAAAAATGCTACAGACCTCAAAAGATTGTGATAAATTACACATGATTTTAACAATTACATTAATCGGTCTACATCATCTATTACATGGTAATTATTTAAAATTTACATAATTTTGTATATTGTGAAAAGAACAGGATTTGTACATCTGTGTCAAGTATCAAAGATCAGCCATTTTGGTAACATTCTGTCATTTGTTACAAAATGCGTCTCTTGCTTTTAGCATAAAGGATTTCTCTGTTGCAATCCATTAAGACAGAGAAATTGTTTATATGTTCGCATTCGAAAGTATGTGACGCCAAGTATCTGGTACGCCAAGTATCTGAGGTCAACCATTTTAGCAACATTGTGCTATTTGTCACAAAATGTATCTCTTGCTTTTAGCTTAAAGTATTTCTCTGTTGCAATCCATTAGGACAGAGAAATTGTTTATATGTTCACACTTGGAACAATATCTAGGTTTGTCGCAGCACATATAGAAATTTTTATCTTACGTCAAGTACATCAAAATATCTGCAAGCTCGAATGATCTTTCAAACTCCTGTCCATCCTTTGTCATTCTTGTCATTTCAACTCATTTTCTTGCAATAAAGAGACTATTGACAACAAATTTAATAAATTTTATAGACCTATAATTTTATAGTGCCTGTTATTATTTTCATAATAACAGGCACTTGTAACACTGATGAATTTTATAAAAAGAGTTCATAGTGTTCAACATGTGCCTCTGTGAGCTCTTTCAAGCTGCTTATTGTCTAAAGTAAAAGTTTTATTCATTCATTCGTTCATTGAGAATTTTATATTATAAACTTAGGATATCTCTTGAAGAAATTTTGTATCCTTGATTGAGTCGAGAAATGAACATAAATGTATTTTTGTTGATATAATGCTGTTATATGCTTCTATAATTAATTCATACTGTTGCCAACAGCTATCAATGAATAGTAACTTAAAGGAAGTTTTGAGTTCCCTCGTTCATTGACCTTTGCAAAGAGAAAACATTCAACATTGGAATAATTGGTATATATTTTTTTTGTTAGTTTATTCTTTGAAAATTTTTAATATAATATTAATATCCATTAGTGGAAGGGAAAAAACCCCGAGAATAACATCACATTTTAAGAAAAATGTTTTTCTGCATCTTTAAGACCAAGGCATGTGAAAACAACCACGCTCCTGAAACAGTGCTTATATTGGCACAGCATGAAGTATTGCAGCACTAAAATATATATTGTAAGCATGCATAACGCCGACTTGAAAGTGCTGCAGAGCTTGCCAGCTTAAAATACTTCTTGCTTTGCTATAGCAGTTCACTTTCGTTTTATATCATAGTTTTTCAGTACTTTGTATTTTGCTACTGTTTTTAGTTCCATTGCTTATATTTGATTGTTTACCATCGTCTGTAGTATCAGGCTTCTGTTTCTCATGGTCACTGTTGTTTCCATCTTTCTCTAGTAGTCGAGGGGCAAGCAGTGCAATGGAAGTTGCACCTGAAGGTGCTGCGATTAAGATAGACAATACAGCTGTTGTAAGGATCTGTAGCAAAAAGGAACATATTAAAGGCAAAGATAAATTCTTTGGGTTTTAAAAAGTAACATATTATAGGCAAAAACAAATTCTTTGGGTTTTAAAAAGGAACATATAGACAAAAATAAATTATTTTGGTTTTAAAAAAGAATAGGCAAAAATAAATTCTTTTGGTTTTAAAGTAAGTTGTAGTTGGGAAAAGAAAGCCGATGGAATTTTAAAGAGAAAAGTTTTAGAATCTTTTATTATTACTCGTATAATATCTACTTTTATCATACATGAAGTGCAAATTGATTTGAGAAAGCCATATTACTCATTTTGTGTTTATTGCTTTAGTTTTAAACCCCTAAAATATGTTTTCTTTTAAACCATACATATAAAAGTCTTAAGCAATCGTAAATATTTCATTATGACTTTTAGATGGAATAGATTTTTGGAGTTTTAACTCTATCGATACAGGAATGTCCCACACGTCCCTTCAACAGGGTGCGTAGCGTCATGAAAAGTGCTTAAATTTGAAAATCCTTTTTAAGCACCTTAAAAGTGCTTAATTTTGGAAAAAAAGGTCCTTAAAAAGTGCTTAATTTTCTCAAGAAGTGCAAAGAAAACAGTCTTTTTTTCCCAGACGTTGAATACGATAAATCGAAAGCATAGTCTTAAAGTTTTGTTTACCGGATGCATGAAGAAAATTATACCGGTTGTATCAAGAAAGAACACCGACGAAAGGGAAGAATTCTGAGAAGGAATCCTGGGTGAGAGAGATCTAGGGGTGTCAATACATGTTAAGATAATGCTTATAGTCCAGTCAATAGAGGCTAAAATGGGGATGAAAAAAGCATTAAATCATATAGTTTTGAAAATTGGTACAAATGTTCACGAGGCGCTCCTGATGAACATACTAAAAGTCTCCGGTCCTGACGGAGAAGGGAGCTCGTGCCACCATCTTGGTTTTCACACCCCTTTTTAGTTTTTCTTGAATATCTCGAAAACTATTCAGTTATCAAATTACAATCGATTTAACAAATTAAAGAGTGTAAAAACTCCCTACAAATGCATGCTTTTATTTTTCTTCCAGCTTTAATAGTTTCTGAAATAATGGGTCTCAAATTTTGCCGCCATCTTGGATGACATCCCCCTTTTTAGTCTTTTTTGAATATCTCAAAAACTATTCAATTTTCAATACATGCAATACAAGAAATTAATGATTGTAAAATTCCCTACAAATGCATGCTTTTATTTTTCTTCCAGCTTTAATAGTTTCTGAAATAAGGGGTCTCAAATTTTTCCGCCATCTTGGATCTCATCCCCCTTTTTAGTCTTTTTTGAATATCTCAAAAACTATTCAATTTTCAATACATGCAATACAACAAATTAAAGAGTGTAAAAACTCCCTACAAATGCATGCTTTTATTTTCCTTCTAGCTTTAATAGTTTTTGAAATAATGGGTCTCAAATTTCGCCGCCATCTTGGATGGCATCCCCCTTTTTAGTCTTTTTTGAATATCTCAAAAACTATTCAATTTTCAATACATGCAATACAAGAAATTAATCATAGTAAAATTCCCTACAAATGCATGCTTTTATTTTTCTTCTAGTTTCTGAGATATTTAAGAAAAACTAAAAAAGGGTGGATGAAATCCAAGATGGTAGCAAACTTTGAAGCCTATTATCTCGAAAACTATTGAAGTTACAACAAAAATAAAAGCACTCTTTTGTAGGGAATTTTACGTTCTTTAATTCAATGAACCACGTGTGATTTGAAAACTAAATAGTTTTCGAGATATATAAAAAAAATTTAAAAAAGTGTCATGAAATCCAAGATGGTGACAAAATTTGAGACCCATTATCTCGGAAAATTTTAAATCTAGAAGAAAAGTAAAAGCATGTATTTGTAAGGAATTTTACGCTCTTTAATTTTTTAAATCAATTGTAATTTGAAAACTGTATACTTTTTAGAATATTCTAGAAAAACTAAAAGGGGATGAGATTCTAGATAGCGTTATGAGTTCCCCCTCTGGACCAGGGGCTTGTAGATGTTCATCGGGAGCCCCTCTGGAACATGTGTACCAATTTTCAAAACTATACGATTTAATATTTTTTTCAAACCCTTCATTGACTGGACTATTAATGACCTTTTTTCCGCTCCCTCGTTCTTCAACAATTGACATCGCTGTATATTGAAATACTGGGATGATTATACCGAAGGGACAAATTAACTGGTAATTTGTTAATTTTAAGAAATTTTGGAGAAGGGCACAAATTTATTTTGTTAATGTTATAAAGGCTAACTTAACTTTTGGTATAATGACAACTTGCACTATCAATTTTATTTTTTCGTCAAATCAAAAAGGCGTCCTTTATTTTACAATAGAAGGCATTGTGCAAATCCAGAAATAAGTTTTAAAATTTAAAAAACACATATTTAAAAAAATTTTCAATAACAACTATGCATTACTATAAAAGAAAAATCGTCATATGTTTAGAAAATACGTGGATCTATGTGCATGCATGTACAAAGGTGCTTAATTTTTTTGGCTGAGGTTCTTAAAAAGTCCTTAAAAGTGCTTAATTTTTGCAGCAATTTTCCACTACGCACTCTGTTCAAGCAAAAGACGATAGAAGTCCGAATGTCACTCTGAAATTTCCTCCCCCTTTCGTTAAGTGTGATTGATGTCACATTTTGTCATGAGTGCTTGCTTTGCTTTCCTCGTTAGAGTAGATCTCCCAGATGTGTTTGGGGAAGAGGGGAGTTTTCTTCGGACAATGCCAGCTGCCATTGTGATTTTTTGGGGGAAAATGAAATTCCCTTATCTTAGATAGAGGAGCTCGGACGTTCCCGATTTTCTGGTCCCTTTATTTCAATGGCCTTAGAAATCAGAGGGATAAATACATCAGTTGCAGATGTTAAGAGATTTCAATTTATGAGTAGTTTTATCCGAATCTAATGTGCATAATTTGTAATTTAAAGTGCTACATAAATATTCAAATCCAATTGAATTGAAGCGTTATACTTTAATTCTTGTGGGAGTTTTTGAAATGTTTGTAGCATTAAACTCTTGTTATTCTATTTCTTCTGACTTGATAAATTAAATACCATTTTGAAAATTTATCTTTGGCTATTGAGGCAGCAGCATAGCAATGGACAGAGGGCGTATATGTGCCCCAAAATGTTAATCTTAGGGAGCATAGTGAAGACAAAATAAGAATATATTTATTCACCTTATATCACCGATTACAAGGAGGATTAGCTAACAATATCATAGATGCCGTGTTTTCTTTACTACATCACTGTACTGAGAGTAAATCCCACAAGTCTTAAACTAAAATCAAATGATGAGGATGCTTACTATTTTGAATTAATAACCTATTTTTTGTTAAATAAATAAGTATGGTATTTACAATTATATGAGGTCTGGGTTATTAAACCATATCTTTCATTTCATAATTATAAAAAAAAATGTTAATTTCTGAAATGAAAACTGGTTTTAAGATTGATATTATTCCATCCAAGGAAAAGAAATGGAATTTTGTAAGTTCATTCGTTCAAATTACTGCTACTTAACCATAGTGTTTTGCTTCACAATACAGAAGACATTAACCTTCAAAATACCTTTAATAAAGAGAATTTAGATTATATTTACAAAACATTTTAATACTATTAATGTAATTCCGACATTTAAAGATAAACATCGACCGTTACAGTTTTAAAATGTAACCACATCTGTTGAAATCCAATATCGCAATAACCTCTTGCACGTGCAGAGATCATCATGATTTATCAGTGACAAACAAACTCTTGTGACTTGTTCAATGATCATTTGGTACTTCCATATTGGAGTTGCATTTAAAACTTATTATATCAAATTAATGACTTTATTTCCTTCAGTGATGTATTTTTCCTGTGTGAAAATCTTACCGTTATTCCAAACTCTTCAGCTTCAGGTCCCAACTGTTGCTTTCTGGCTAATGAAAGAGCCACTGGACCTATTGCAGCCTGTCAAATAGAAACAAGAATCATTGGGAGAAATTTCATAACTATTCAAAATGAAAACAATACTAGTAATCGAAAAATGTCCATAAATTACCTTAATTTATGTTAGTTAACTGTGACTCATTCAGTTTATTACATAAGTTGCTTTTGGCGTAATATTCTTTTTCCAATTTTATTTAACCAAAGTTCATCTCAGTTCGTAGTCATAATTACATACATAAATGAGTTTAAAATTTAATGAAGTTTGAAGGAATTATTCAACTGAATCTTGTCAAAATTAAGCTGTTTCCTTTTGCTGCATGCTGCCATCTATAGGTGACAAAAGGAAAAATTGCTATCTTTCTTTAGAATTGGTAAATTTTAGTTATAATTTTAAAATGCAATAAACTTTATTAATTGCAACAGCATTAAATTAAAGTTTAATATAGTCTGAAAAGAATGATAACAAACATGTACATGTAAGATTTAAAATAAGCCCAATCTAATATGTTTCATGATAACATAACAGATTTCGAATTATCTGTTTATACATAGAGAGTAGATGTATTCGAAATTATGGCCAACATATTGAAATTTTATTAGAATTTGAAATATTTTAGATTTAAAATCGAGGTTTATCATAGAAAATGTCATCGTTTAATATACAGTTTGGTCATAAAATGAGACATCATTGATGGAATCGGCATGTATTATCTGAAAGAGTTAGAAGATTACATGAAAATTAGGGGTGAAAGTTATCCGATTCTAAAGGAATTTGCGCACGATAGGATTGATTTCAGAGTCAAATAAATCCCCGTAACCGATCACTAGCCAGGCATAGCGAGATAATCTCAATATTTCTTAAAATAATCATATCTTCTTGTCTATTATCGAACATTAAAGATATATGTGTGCAAATTATTAAACAAGAAACCTGGTTCACTTTGGTTAGATACAGTGGCGAATCCGATGCTTCGGCTATCGGGCTTCCGCCCCCCCCCCCCCCGATCTAAACCAAAATTCTTGATTTTATTTAAAATCACTACAACTGCTTATTTTTAATTTTCATTTTTTTATTAATAAAATCGTGACAACATTGCTTGACAGGCTCGAAAATTTTCCTACTTTTCTACTCCTTCCACTTGTACTTATAGCATTGACGTGGTCAGAAACATTTTTTGGCTAGTTATCATAAATTGTATCATAAAGATTGTGTTGTATTGCTATTGTATCGTAATAAATACTAGGAACACTACAAGAATTATATTCTTATTGTCAGGTGAGGAAAGTCGGTAAAGTGAACGTGTTTTGGTTTACATAAGACATGAGATTTGAATTCGTAACTAGGATACAAAATTTTTATGACCTCAGCCCCCCGACCCGAAACCTGGATTTTGATGTAAGAAATTATTAAATTAACTATTAACTGATTTAAGAAATTATTAAATTAACTATTTCTGGTGTAAGAAATCCAGATGAGTTACTCCAGCTTTCAGAAAAAAATAATGAAGCCTACTAGCTATTAAATTGTGTTTTTTAACTAATCTCTACTATTAAAAAGTGGACATATGTCTGTCTGTCTACAGGGCAGAATTGAACGCCATCTCTTACCCTGTACCCGTGACCAGACCGGTCAATGAACGGTTTGAAGGGCAAGACACGGGAATATTATTTAAGAAAAAAAGAAATATTTACACTATGTTACTGCACAGGCATTTTAACTTTTACACTATTAGTTCGTAATAGTCTTCTTTTCTTTAGATGTTGTTTTGCCTCTCTTTTTTCAAAGGGGGTGGGTGTTCGTTAATTTGGAACTCGTTGGTTCAACTCGCTGGAAAGGTTGAAGGCTAGGGAGGCCGGAAAAGGAAAAAGATCTCGGTTTTCGCTTATAAATTTGACAATCCTATGAATTTTATGCCTGGAGACGAGGTTATTGGCGACTCTTTTCGGCCATTCTTGTTCGAAGTTTGGCACTGGCTTCCTCATATGCTAAGGCACTGTGAAAATACACTCCATGGCATAGTGAAGTGCCGTGCCAATTCCACCACAACTGCAATAATCGCTGTCAGACAGGTGAAACCTTTTGAAGTAGGCAGGGAAAGGGCTATGTTGAGAGAAGAAGATAAAATCCTCTCTAATCCAATTAGTGGGACGGAGACTGACTGAGGACATGATGTTAGAGATTTTCCTCCCTGTATCGCCATTCTTCCATGAAGTTTGCCAGGCGTATCTGCAATTTATGCCGCCGTTCGTTTACAAGTTACATAGGGCACATAGACCTCAAAATAAAGATAATGAATTTCTGGGGGTGAGGGAAAAAACATTTTATTAAAGACGTATTGTTTAGCAACGGATTCGGAAACACTCCGCGCTTTTGCGCAAGCGCCGGGTGGAGTTATTTTCATCAAAATAGAGGGAAAGTAAAGAATGAAAGGGTGTTGTTTACATTTTACTGAGCGTGATCTAACAAAGAACTACGGAAATGCGCTCATATGGCTCATTGCCTGACACACCTTTCCGGTGTAAAATCGTCCAAAAGTGGTAGTATCGGAATCCGTTGCTGAACAGTAATTCGTCGTTTGACGCCCTCAATCTCTGCAAATAGGTTGCGTGCAAATCGTGCGTCAACCCCCAAATCGTGCGTCAACCCCCAGTCTTCCTTTCACATATCGGCAATTTACTGACAAAAGGCGAAAAATAAGGATTAATTACATTAGTTATTTTATATGTACATAATGTGCCTCGATTCTTCTGAGCTGTAAAATTTTTTTCCTGCATGCCTGATATTGTTGCCCCCTTTTTGCTACGCTACGGCTAGTTAATGCAATTATTATAAAAAAAGGTTAAAATAGAATATAATAAATCAAAAATCTGTTTCATTTGATGACATCCTCTTGTTGACTAAGCGTGTTTTAAACTATCCGTGATCCAGTAACTCTTTTAGGCCGCGGTGGCCTAGTGGTACGGTCTCGGCTTTGGGAGCTGGAGGGTTCCAGGTTCGAAACCCGATTCCACTAAAGATCCGCCGTGTATGGGGTCTGCTGCACGTTAAATCATACGTAATGGCCAAATGTCCTCCCGTTGGTGTGGCGTGGTAGTTTGGAGAGTGGGTGCCAGCTCAGGCGGCGTCCTCATCATCTGACGCGGTTCAAAATTACAAGGTCGTCCCAAAATAGCTCTCGTGTTGCTTCAAAACGGGACGTTAATATAACTAAACTAATATAACTAAACTAAACCAATAAGTGTTTTGAATAATATCGCTGAACCGTCCCGACCTAACTGAATATAATTTACCTGCACAGTAGCTTTTGGTAAACCGGCAAATGTGACAAAAATTTGTTCTTTAAGTGTTAGGCCTGCTGAAAATGCAGATGCGAAGGCTGCGAGCATGCGCGCAGCAATACCGAAGAACAGCGTCGCCAATCCAAGACCTTGAAAAAAGAAATTAATAATTTGTTTTATTTATTGAATTTAATGTTACTAAATTTAAATACACAAGCAACACTCACAAAGGAATTTGTTATGACTGGATTATCTATCCTATTAAAATGCGAACGTCAACAAACATATGTATGTATGTATGTCCGGCTATCTTCTCACGAACCGCTGAACGGAGAAGCACGCGGAAAGTACCAAAAGATGGGGAATAAACCAAGGAATCCATGTCGGCCATTTAAATTTCGAAATTACAATTCGTTGAAAAGATATTAATTAAAAACGTCAAAATGAATGAATTGACGTGCTGCCATCTATTGGCAGAATGGTGAGTTCATTCACGGCGCATTCTTTTTTATCCTCTAATATTATTAGGTTTCGCATCCGGTGTTGCATTTTTTATTTATTTAACGGAAGTTGGTATTTCCTTTTGAGCGATCTTCTGTGTTTCGATTTATTAACAATTGAAAAAAATCGCTTTCCTGCATTTTTCTTTCTTTTATATTTTTGTCGTACGGTGTTTCGCAACATTTATGTTTGTTCGGGGAAAATATTTATTCACTAGCAATACGCGCACGGCGTTGCCCGTGGGATCGGGATTTCAACAAAATAAAAAAAAAAGCCCACATACAATTGCATAAATGAAAGTTTTAAAAACTAAATCAAAACAGAAATATATATATATTATTGAGTTGGTCCGCCTCCTTTTCCTCTCGACCGAGTACCGTTAAATCCAAATTATGTTAAAAAATTACAATGTGATATTTATTACACCGCGAGCAAAGTATGAAAGCCAAAGAAATAAGTTAAGATACGCTTAAAAATAATAATCGAAGTCATGGAGTAAATCATCTCCTCGCAGAAAGCGAAAGTAATGACGTCACCCTGGCCCTTCAGCCAATGAAATTGCCCGCAACGTTCCGGAGACTGTCGTGGGCGGAAGCTTCGCTAGAGGAAACATATCGTTCAACTACCAGGAAAAAATTAATTTTAAAAAAACTAAAAAAGATATTTTAACCATTCTCGTTTTAAATCCGACAGAACCGTTGCAGTTATAAGCTGAAAAAAATTGAAAATAATAGTGTTATTAGAAAGTCGGATGCAACAAATTTAAAAACAAAACCAACATTTAGGTGCAAAACTGACTGATTTTTAAAAAATTCTCAAAATTCAGTAATTTAAGATAGAAATTCAAAACTAACTTCATTAGAACGGAAATCGCGTGCTCTTTCCGATGGTCTATCTATTTTTGTCGTACAATTATTTGAAACCATTCTAATGAGAAATTAGTGCGAAAAATCAACCAAAACAACACAAAACATTAAATAAAAAAAATTCTAGATTAAAATTTAAAATTTCGGCTTCGAGGTGCACTCAGTCACCATTACGACTATCTGTGTGCCAAATTTCATGGCTGTAAGTGCGATAGATTCGTCTGGACATCGCAGACAAACACACACACACACACGCACACAAACATTGCCTTTTATAAGTATAGATTTTTATCCGATTTTTTCATTATTATTCGTTTTATTTTTTCCTTTGCGAAACAAATATCATGCTAATCTGTTTTCATTTATAAGCATAAGAATTCTCGCGTTTTCATTCAAACCAAACTGCTTTAAGGTAGTAAAAAGGCTAGAACTGAAAGTTTTAATCCAACAAGAGAGGATTCAAAACAGATTTACGTTTGTTGGGGAAGCTTAGCGACAATATTTGTAGGGAAAAAACAGAGGCTGGCATATGAAAAAATGTGGATTCCGAGAAATGCTGGGTTATTAACTATAAGGTAATTAAAGGGTTGGATTTAAAAATTTTAATTAAACAATATAGGATTCAAAGGATTTTACGTTTTGGTTGAAAACGCCGTTTCATATTTTCTAGTAATATGTACAAAAATTAATTGACTTCGCATATAAAAAATAGTAATAAAAAGTATTCTAGATTTTAAAAGAATATTTACATTTGTTGGGGAAAGTAAGTGTGATAATATTTGTTAAAAAATGGAGCTGGGCATAAGCAAAGTATGATCCCGGCCTGACATGATCTCACTTCTCCTTTT
>BGPR01018416.1:0-30858 GCA_013235015.1 Araneus ventricosus | reverse complement strand
AAGGTGAATGCTTCAAATACCATTGTGGCCAGTTTCCGGGTTTATCCGAAGCAAAACTGAATGAAGGTGTGTTTGTAGGACCAGACATCAGGAAAAAGATGAAAAGTGAAAATTTTGAGACTAAAATGGAAACAAACGAAAGAAAAGCCTGGGAATCTTTCAAACTACTTATTACAGCTTTCTTGGAAACAAAAAGGACCCAAACTACAAATCTATTGTAGAAGAGATGATAAACAATTTCAAGATTTTACGCTGTAGTATGAGCTTAATAGTTCATTTTCTCGATTCGCACCTGGACTATTTTCCGGAAAATTTAGGTGCAGTTAGTGAGAAACAAGGTGAAAGATTTCACCAAGATATAAAGGAAATGGAGAGATGATATCAAGGAAAGTGGAGCATGATAGCCGACTATTGCTGGATGCTACTAAGAGACAATCCAGTGATATAATCAAAGTTTAAAAGAGAAAAAGTGACAAAAGAACTTTTGAGATAAAGAAAAAACGTTACTGTAAATACTTGTAACTATCTACCTATACTTAACACTTACTTAAACTAGGATATAAATGTAATTTATATGGATTTATGAATTAATGAAATTTAAATGAAATGTCAAAATTTCGCGATTTCAACTGTTTCCTTCAAAATATGCAATCACTTTATAAAAATTTTTTATGTGAGAGAAATGAATGGATTTCATTTTTAGAATCAGCACTAAAAATAACATAAAAATCACTCATCAAAATTCAAACAATTTTCAAAACGTATTTTTTTGCAGGCCTGTGTAACCTGCAAATTTCTGCTCATTTATTATCGTTCTTATAAAAACACTGTGTTTCTATAGCGTTTATATTACGGTGAATTATTCGATGCACGTGAATATCACGGGCTCGAGCCTTAACCCTTTCTAAGGCAGTGGTAAGTATACTTACCACCAAATTCATCAATGCTTAAGGTTCGCGTGAGTTCTTGCCACATTTTTCAATGAAATATAAACCTGAATATTCCTTTTTTTATTTCAAACCATAGCGAAGTGTCTTGACTTGATAATTAATTAACTAAATTAATTGAGAAAAAAATTAATGTAATCAAATTAGCTAAATGAATTTCTTTTCTTAAAATAATTTCTGTCCCGAAGTTATTTTATTATACCTCTACTAAAAAGAAATGGCCCTTTAAAGGGTTAAGGGGTTAATACGCATTTATGAAGCAAGGGAGAGATGGACCGATTTTGAATACTATGGACATTTCTTAGAGAACTATATTCTTGGTGTACTTCAAATAAATAACTCTTTAAACGCTGTGTGAATCGTTATTTAAAGTCTATGGTCATTTATTTTAAAGCACTTTCTTTCTGGGGAAATCCATACAATCGAATTTTGTTATCTGTTTTTGATTTTACAGACATTTCTTCGTCTCAGCCTCTATTTTGTAAGCGTAGCATAGGGAGCAGTATAAGTAATTCTCTGGTAAAAAATTACTTTGGATGTCTATCTCGCCCGATACTCAAGAGATCAATGAAGTTGTTTTAAACAACAAGAAGCCAGACGCATGCATCATTCCAAGGTTCTCGGATAATACCCAATTTGAACAGATCTATACTGAAGTCGACTTAGAAAAGTAGAGCTTAGCTGAGAAAAGTGGAGGAGAAAAAAAATGTGCGAGTAAAATGGATAAAAAAATAACTATTGGCGGGAATTTTTTTAAACAATCCAGTAGAATAAAATGGATTTTTTATTCACATTATGACTTAATCTCATTCTGTGTATGTTTAGTAAATAATTAAAATAATAAAACCGCCTTTGAATAATAATTACTAGTTATAAAAATAACGAGTACTATCTTCAGATAATACAGTAATTTAGTTTAGTTCCGTTTACTAATATTAACGTCCCGTTCCGAAACAGCACGAGAGCAATTTTGAGACGGAATTAGTAATTTTGAACACGTTCAGACGGCATCTCCCTCTCCAAGTTTCTACAACACACCAGTGGGAGAACGTTTGAACAACGGCGTCAGGTTTAGCGTGTACCAAGGCCAGGGCTAAACTTTAGTAGTATCGGTACCGTACTTTGAACCCTTGAAATGCGAAGCCGAAACTTTACCACTAGGCCACCCCGTGACCCTTAATGCAATTTAGAATCGGATGCTAATCTCTGAAAATGAGATATTTTAACACATTTGAAAGCATATAAAATGTTCAAAACTCAATACTATGCTGATTTCAGTCTAATGATATTTAAGAAATCTTGCATACAATTTCCCTTTGTAATTTTAATACTTCATTGGGAGAAACCAAGTTTAATTTAATTATATTAAAGTTCCATTCTGAAGCGACGCGCATAGCTATTTTGGGAAGGACCTCGTCCTTTTGAGCCGTAGCCAAATGACGAAAATGGCCTCTGAGCTGGCATCTTCTCTTCAAATTTTCACACTACATCAGCGAGAGGATGTTGGACCCACGACGGGAGATTTAAAGTGAACCAGGCCTAGATACATGGCGGGTATTTTAGTGGAATGGGGTTTCGAACCTCGTACCCTCCAGCCCCGGAGCCGAAATTTCACCATTAGCCAGGGACACACCAAAGCATATTTTTCTTCAAATAATACTTTAACTAGAAATGCACACTTTTGAAAGCGTTTGTGGGATCGCGGTGACCTGATGGTACGTCTTGGCTTCGAAACCAGTTTCGACTAGAAGATCCTCCGTGTCTATGGTGATATCAAAAGTCATCCCGCTGATGCACGTGATAGTTGGAGATCGGCTGTCCTGCTCATCCTATCACAATTAAAAATTACGAGTTCCGTTCCAAAATAGCTACTTTGCCGTTTCAGAATGAGACGCTAATATAGTTTAGTTATATTAACGCCCCGTTTTGAAGCAACTGGAGGGCTATTTTGGTACTAACCTCAATTTTGAACCATTTGAGCCAACCAACATTTGAGCTGAAACCCCAAACTTCAGTACCAAATATATAATAAGCGTCGTTTGACAACACATGCTTCTCTTTAGCTGCGATGTTGCGTGAAGACAAAGTTTCCGACCACTGAGCTGAAATCCCCTCTCCAAACTTCTGTACCAAACCAGCGACCCAACTTTTGGCCCTTTACGTATGATTTAACGTGCGATGGAACCACATACTCGACGGATCTTCAGTGGAGTCTGGTTTCGGACATGGTATTATCTGGCTCCGAAGCCGACACCTTACCACCATGCCACCGAGACAACGAGACGCTAAAAAATGTTAACCAAAATATCTTATTCAGGAAATTCGGATATCATTATCGCAAGACTTGTCTTTTCTCTTACTGAGGTTTTCATGCAATTTTATGGAAGCTGGTTTTCATATTCCCTATGAAATTAAAGGAAAAATATCAAAGCAACGCAACGTTATTAAAGTTTAATCTGGAATCTGAAACGAAACTCGGTTTAGCTTTCTGTAATTTAATCACGATAGGAGGACGGACGAAGCCTTTGAATTTTTACACTTTATTCAATATTACCTAATTTCGCTGTTCGAAATACATTTCAGAAAATAGTTTATTATCAAACAAGTTTATATCCTACGCTTTTGTTTCGTTTCATTAAGTTACATTTCCAATATTGTTCAAAAATAAGATGAAGTTATAATAAAATTTTAGAAAATTTCATTTTCAAAATTGCAAAAGTATTCTAGTTCCAACTTTAAAAGGTAACAGTTTTTCCAGTAAAACAATACTTTAAAAGCTTCTGTTAAATTTTGAAATATGTTATAAAAGATGTATAATCGTTATTTTTCTTCTTTTAATTTTGAGGAACGAGGTAGAATCGTGGCAGAATCTCGAGACAGTATTCCACGGAAGATTCCTTGAGTATGCGGGAGTAAGTTATATTTCTTGAAGGACTAAGTTCTTCTCGGTGGTGTGGTATGGAAGTTTCGGGACGCCGCGTAGGTTCCGGTGTCGTCCTCTTCATCTGAACCCAGTTCAAAATCACAAGGTTCTTCCCAATATAGATACCCTGTGGCATCAAAAGGAGATGTAATGAACTAACTAAATTATTAATTTTATTGCCGCCTTAACGACTTTACAAGGAACTGAAGCAAGGCCCATTTTCTACACAGCGAATTGGTGCATATATTCGAACTCAAAATTTCACACATTAACAAAATTATATCACTCTAAACTTCACAATAAAATTTGAGTTATTAAACAGCTATTTGATTTTGATAGTACAAAAAGAATAATGGAAGTTCTTAACCACTTAACTTAATTTTCTTTGCTATTTAATAAGATACTCCCTTCTGTTTTGGAAGGGGCTGCCGTTTTCATTCATCTCGGAAGGCATATGATACTTTAGATGTTTGTAGATTCTACGTAATTTGTGTATAAAATTATAAAGCTAATTAATGATTAAATTTCAGTTTTAAGAATAAAAATGCGATAATTCGAAGCACGAGTATTCTTGGTCCTTTAAGTTAAATGGATAAACAAAGGTCAGATACGACAGAAATGAAATATGTAAGCATTTATCTACTTGCATATTTAACATTCTAATAGTCTGTCAGTTTTATCTATTTATTTTACTCTGTATTGGAGTTATTAGCTGTTTAGATTATCAGGATGGATATTTCTTTGAAACATCTTTCTTAATTCCGTTTAGCACATTACAAGCATTACCACCTTTTATACGATATAACAAATTCTGTGGAGTGATAATTTCATTTTTCAGACGTAAACATCCTGTGTTTAAGCCCTCGTGACCTTTCGTTTGTCTTACAAAATACTTTTGAGACGAACTTCTTACTTTTAAACGGCCAGTGGGGATGACACTGGAGTCAGCATCCTGCTTTTTAACTCTGATGATTAGAAGGAACAAATATGCTTCTGGGAACCTCCTCTGTATTAAACCTTTTCTTGAACGCATCCAAGATTTGAATTTATTTTACTAGCACCTTTCTTTGTGTATAAAATAAAGAGTCATATTTTCGTTCCATAAAGATTTTATTTCCAAAATTTGTAAAAAGGCTTTTTTAGGATATAACAAGTGTATAAAAATTGATGTCGTCTAAAAAATCCTTTCTTTGCTCATGGAATAAGTTAAAAAGTAAAAACGATAAGAGAGCAAAGCGAGGTATCAGTCTGTAATAAGTTATACATATAAATAATTTTCTGTATCATTAAGATTCAAGATTTAAATAGTCTCTTATCAAATGAGGCATTCCCAGCTCACTGACTCCATAAGGTAGCTGAAAATTACGAATCAGAGCACTTCTGACAGCCACTCTGCACAAATGCTGCAGAGGTCTCGGAACCTCATCATCCATCTCATCAGTCTCTTCAACAATATAAAATTTGTAACATTCAATCATGGTATGCAATCTTCTTGATGAAATCACATTTCCAAAAAGTAAACGTATTTCACTTTTGCTGAGACAAGGATCTGGTATGGACCTCCAGATATAAAGTAAACCGTACCAATATTGATTGTTGAATGTGAAGTAGTACAAGAGTTGGAGCATTAAAAAGAGCCTGCGATCAGGAATATTTTTTCGAACAATACGTCTTATCATTCTGCGTTGCAAACACCTGCCGCTGTAAAGAAAATACAAATATTACTTATGCAATACGGTTGGATTTGTCTAAGTGAAAAGCATATTAAAATTAATTTGTTTTGGCTTCACTTCTATACCTCAGATTACTGCTATAGACTGATGTGTGTGTTGGGAGAGGAAGAAAACTATGTGTGAAAGGCGCAAGTTGATCGGAATAGTTCATTCCTACCAAGGCCGCATCAAATGAGAAGGTCATTTCATGATCTCGATTGAATTTCTCAAGTTAAGAGTTACATCATTAACCTACCTTATTGCGTCGAGTTACATCAATAACCTACCTTATTGCGTTGTACGAGTTCAAAAACTGGATTGTATTCCCTTCCAAGGCTTTAATTTAGATAGATTAATGTTCTGCTTTCAAAATACACGATGCCTGCTTTAGGACGGTCTTTGCAACTTTAAGCTTTGGTCAGATGACAGGGATGACATCTGATCCGACAATCCTACTCTCAAAATTTTCACGCCACAACAACGTGAGCACATTTGACCTTCGAAGGCAGATTTAACTTGTATGAGTTCCACATTCATTGAAATATCGTCTTGATCCCTCAGTCTTGTTACCATGAAGCCGAGACATAACCATTGAACACTCCTTGAGATCATGGCACCATTTGCTCGTTACGATTCATGGTTTTATGAGTTTTCTTTAGCTACAGATAAGAACAGACGCTACTTTAAATTTTGACTACGAATTAGTTTCTGTGCTGAATTAATTTGGACTTACTCAAAGGTTCAGATTAATATTTATAGTCTTAAATTCTCTCTTTATTTATACATCTGTAAGCAACTTCCAATGGTGGATTAAAATGATAAATTTAATTATGAATATTGAGTCACAATATCTTATGTTTTTATTTTGCATTCGTTTTATTCAAAGTCTCAGTAGACCGTCTCCATCGGGTTTCGAAAGATCTTGGGCACCTTAATGCAAGCAAATGAACATATTCTATCTGTCTTTATTCATATTCCTAATCTTAATTTTGGACCTCTTGAAGATCTTTGCCTTCACAGACAATTACGCCAACTGAAATTGTTACAAGGTAAATGATATCCACAGCGATGCATTAAAATCTCATTTTAAAATTAATTCTGAATAATGTACGAACAGATTTAATGTTAAAAATCTATTTTTCAACTTCAACACGAAAAACTAGTTAACATTCTTGAATGCAAATTTTTAAAATCAATAATAAATTCATTTCTATAATATATATAAAACTGTAGATCTTTCAATCTGCTTATCAATAAATGTAGTGCCAGCCGAAGAAATTTTTTGTTAAAGTTTATACTTTTATAATGTATGTATGTATATGTTGCCAAAAATTTGAAACATTGTAAAAACAGTAATAATTTATAAAAAGCCATGTGTTATGTTTCATTTCAATCAAATATGATAGTCAATATATATATTCTCGTCTCAAAAAATTTTAAGTTAAATTTTTCAGAACAGTACAGATCTCATTAAAGTTTAAACCTATTTATTTGAATGCATATGTTTCAACAAGTCCAAAAATTATTTCCCCACTAACAATACGAATTCAACCATAGGTCTTTATCCAATAAATGGAAAATCGTCGATAAAGCATTCAAAATGTACCATCATTTTACATGGATCGATTATAAGAATATTAGAACCATAATTATAAATGATTATATATTTATCAAACACTGCTTACTCATCAGAAGACCTTGAGAAATCCGTAAGTTGAAATTTTAAGATCAACATTTATTAACAAAACAGTTTTTCTGGAATATCACATACAAGAGAGATTTTATTGAGCAGAATCCCAATTAGTCACATTTTATGTCGAAACATAGATTTATCGTTTCTTAACTAACACGGAATAACGGCTTTTTGAAAACGCGTCGAATATATAAAGATCAAGGTTTCTAATACGAAAGTTTAAAACAAATTAAATTTCTAAAATTTATTCCCATGTAGCCATATATAAACATTTTAAATTTGTGAAAAATTTGAATAGAGTATGATTATGCCCTGTAATTTCCACGTTAAACCAAATATACTTAGTAGGAAAGCATTTTATTAAACATTAGTCATTAACACGTTCGTTGCCAAATCAAATTGCAATCTACTGTCGCAGAGAAGCCAATCTGATACAATCATATTAAGTTTCTACGAGGTAACTCATAGTCGGCGTCCTTGATAAGACTGCCAACTGCGTGTTGTCTCGTAGTTGTCAACGAACGTGATAATGCAAATGGAAGCAAATCGTTGAAGAAAGCGCCGTGACTTTCAAGATATGCAAAATCAATGGAAACAGGAATTTGTTCCATTGTAGTACCAAATTAATCGTTTATGAGAAATGATTGTCTCTGCTGTCAAGTTGTTATTGTGTTAAATATATAAAAGTGTACATTTATAAAAAATGTTTACATTAAGACAACTATTGGGGGAAACACTACGCTACATGAACCATCGAGATTTTACAACCAATTCTTTAAATAAGCTATTATTACAAACTAGTTTGATGGTGGAATTGATGGTAGCACACTGATAGTAATAGTTAGAATTCATTCAACTCCACCTAATAATTTTTTCAATGTAAACTCTCCTTAGATTTTAATTATGTCCTACGTAACCAATGAATACGATAAGAAAACAATCTTTATGGTTTTCAATTTTTCCTTGAAAATTGCGAAACTTTTTGGCCAACCTAAATCTCTTCGGCCAAGAGAGATTACTATTATTGAAAAATCTGCGAAAATACGTGTATATATTTTTTGCTATAAAATTTCAAATAACCTTTCAGCATAATTGTTTATTCTTTCTACATCCTATATTTTAAGGCAATATATGTGTAAAATTCGTCATAAGTTCATGTAAGACTTCTTTCATTAAATTAAATACAAAAGAATGAGTTTGTAAATACAGTCCTAAATAAAAATTTGAAATTTTGAAAATCATTCATAAATAGTTATTAAACCTAATTTATATGGATCTTACAATGAAAAGCGAGTTTCAATGAAAAGTCAAACTCCTTTCGTTTCTAAACAATGTAGCTAGAGCAGAAATATGAGGAATAAAGTATTATAATTAATGGCTGAGGGATGTGTGCCTAAGAGGAAACTGGAGGCTTTCTCTGATGAGTTTCTGAATCCACGAGGGCATACAAGGATGCTGTGAAAACTAATTAGTTATAACTCACGATTAGGTCCATAAAATATGCGCCAAAGTTTTCTTAAAACTAAGATATGAAGTAAAACTTAGGGCTTATTCAAACATGGATGTTGTGTGTACGAAAGTTGGGTAAAAGGAAACACCTTCAAACGATGGTCTGATCTGAACCTTATTGAGAATCAGAATCTCTGTATCGCTTTTGGTAGGCAGAAATTTGAAATCGAATAAATCTAAAAACAAATTTAAGATAATACTTTTGAACAAAAGGAAAAAGCCTTTAGTCTGTTCTGAAGAAATAACTTTTTGATAATATGGAAAGAAAGACACGAGCTATTGATGACAGCAGTAATCTTTTCAACAGATGCTTATATTATGCCATAAAGTTTTACTTCCTTATTGTTTAATCTAAATCCCTGTTTACTGGACCTCATTGTTTAAGCTTAATCCCTTTTTGTATCAATATTTTAAGTTTCATTGTTTTAATAATATATATAATAAAGGATTCCAATATAAAACGTTTAAAATTGAAAAAGCATTTTATGAAATTTCATTTAAACCCTTATTTAATAATATAAATTTACAACGTTCATGAAACAACTTCATATACTCATCGACGCCACCTACTCCACTTTATATGCTTCGTTTCAAATTCATTGGTAGTCGACAGGATAGAAATATTATAATAAAAGCATACATATTTTTCGCACATTTGCTACAATGTATCTTCGTCATTTCATGCAACATAACGTTAATAAGAGGTTCAAGTATTTAATAAACAATGGTACTTACAGAACTTCTAAGTAAACTTCTTGTTGAAAACGGAGAACATTTCCGTACAAAAGCAGCGTTCCAATATTTCCAGGTGTGCGGAATACGATACAACCATTGATGTGATCCATCCCCGTTTCAGATACTTGACAAATGTTGTATCGTATTTTCATTGCGTGGTGTAGAACATAACCAACAAGTATGGCACTTTCCCTGTAAAAGAGCCAAGAACAGAATCTAAAAGTAATTGCGAATTCTACCACAAGATTCGAGTCTAGGCAGTAGGGATACAATGCTAATATAAGATGATCGAATAAAAGCATAGCTGTCCTCCTGCACTGGTTGAAATTCAGAAGTTTCATCACGTTCAAATATCTTCTCAGTTTATCCATCTTGTTTCTTGCAGACATAATGGGATTTATCACGCAACTTGCAAGGTCTCTAGTGTACAGAGAGTCGCAAACAAACATTACACCTAAGTGAAAAGCCTCGTACTGCTCCTGATCGTCTGCATTAGGTATAACAGCTCTTAAACTACTTTCCAGGTTTTGCGGCAAATCTAAATGATATCTGTACAGAATCTGCCTTCTTGGTTCCATCAGTTTTCTGCATTGTTCTTCTGTAAAGACAGATTTCTGGGGCAGCGTATATTCACATGCACTTAAGTCCAAACACATTAAGGATTTCTGAACGATAAAACTGTAGACAACTACATCCCGAGGTACTTCAATTGCAAACGTTTCAAACTCTATCTCATCATAAAATTGGACTTCCATCTTTTTTACAAACACTGATGAGAAAATTATGCCAAATTAAATACAAGTACAAATTGCCTTATCTATGTATATATTATATGGACACAATTTAGACCGCCGTCAAAACTAATGAATATCCTATAAATCTGCTTGTCGTGGAAATATCCATTACCAGATCCTTCTCATCCAGAAATTGATAGAAATGTTTAAATGTGCACATTCATGGCTGAGTTTTATTCACTTCCTACCTTTTTTCTCTAGAGGTGGTATTAAAATGCTGAAATGACTTCTTTATATATTTTTCGTGGTGCCACGATGGCATGGCAAACAGTATGTTATTTTTCAGGTCGTAAATTCGTTGGTTCGAAACCTGATTTATCAGAGATTCGTCATCTTTATTTGTCTGGTACACGTTTAATCTTAATTCGTGGTAAAAATGTTATGATTTAGTGTGTAGTGGAATTTGGAGAAATAGATTGTCTCCTGATTTTGAGCCTATCATCTCGCCGCTATGTAATTTGATGGGACCCAGGACGAATCCTTTGCAATTAAAATTACAAATCACCAACTCTTGAATTAAACTAAGGTGTCTATTCTGGTACCCCCGGTTGGGTTGGGAGACGTCACTTTTACTGTTGTTTATGTGGAAAAAAAGTGACGTCTCCCAACCCAACCGGGGGTACCAGAATAGACCCGTAAAATGCTAAATAAGGTTCAGGACACACAGTATGCAGAACACGAGTGCTATTTCTGGACGAATCTTGTAATTTTGGAACGTGGTCAGATGAAGAGGACGATACCTCAGTCGGTAATATACCCTTCCACAAATTTCCACGCTACACCAGCCGGTGTTCACCATCAGTGTCAGATTTAACGTGCACTAGGCCTACACACAGGAGTTCTTTGGTGGAATCGGATTTCAAACCTAGGACCCTCAGGTTTCGAAATTGAAATCTTACTACCTAGGTTACCACATTCCCTAGTGTTTCTGTAAGATTCCCCAGGTAGGGCAACATGGTGCACAATATTTTATAATATTGTTCGATATTATATAATATTATATCACATTATACAATATTGCGAATTTTGTTCAAAATCGTACAATATTGTACATTATTTTTGTGCTACTGGGGTCTTCAAAACTCAGGAGCTTTTCGTTTTGTCTTTCGACCGCCGCTTGCAGCCTTTTAGATTTACCTGACAACTGGAATTTTGAGAAAATAAACAAAATACATTCAAACTAATCACAAAAGCGCTGAAATTCGAAAGACCAATAAAAGAATAAAAATTCCTTCGATAATAAGCAAACATGTCATTATAATGTGTCCGAAAATGAACCTTTTAACAGGAATATCGGCCATTATGACCTTTAAGTCGATGAAACTTCGTCGGATGATGAAGAAACTTTAGACCCAACATTTCATAATATGCTTCTCTAGAACATCCCAGATAGCAAAGAAGATTGCGGAAAGGTTGCCATTTCACTTTCCATAGGCTGTCCGCGGAAGCATTAACGCGCAAACCGTTTCAGAAACCATTGCCGCAAGGTTTACATAGGAAAGCTTTTTATGAACTACCTCACCGACAGGGTTTGAACGAGAAGTCTGCGAAAGCGTTTCCGCACAAACCGTTTCGGAAACCATTCCGCAAAATTGACGTAAGAAAGCTTTTATTAACCACCTCTCCTATCGTGTGTAGCCCCGTCCGGTATAGTGGTTATTGCGTTTGTCTTCCAATTGTTTGAATGCGGGTTCGATCCCCCGCTTGGAGGAATTTGAAGTTTTGTCACAATCTACAATCTAATCGTACAAGTAAGTTCAATTGCAAATTAGATTAATCAAATTAATTTAAATTTATAATTAAGATTTGATTAATTAAGATTTCTAATTAATTGACGTTCCAGATAACTCTAAGATGACGTCAGAAGAAGGGGAAAAAAGGGGGATGGACTCATCTGTAAGAGTACGGCTTCGAAGGGGGGGAAGGAGATTTCTATTTTGTCAGCCGAAGAAAGGCTCTTAACAACCTTTTGAAAGGCCTGAAACAAGTTTGAAGAAAGCCTGTAACGAGCTTGTAATAAAAGCTTGGGGGAATCTTACTGAAAACCTTACAGAAAAGCTTGTTTCTTGTTGACTAGCGAACCTTTCCGCTTACCTTGCCTAAAGGTTCAACCCTTGTCATGGAAACCTTTGTGACAACCCTTTACCCTTACCGACGACAAGGTTTCCAAAACTTTTATACAAGCTTTCTTTGCTATCTGGGATGTTTAAATAAACATTTCTTCACCCAGATCGTGTACTAGATTATACCATTCAGTTGATAGAACAGTTATTAGATTATTCCATTCAGTTGATAGAACAGTTACTAGATTATTCCATTCAGTTGATAGGACAGTTACTAGATTATTCCATTCAGTTGATAGGACAGTTACTAGATTATTCCATTCAGTTGATAGAACAGTGCAACCGCTCTTCCAATTTCAGCTAGAAAAGAAATCGCGATTTTCTACAATGGCGGTTTCGGTACTTGTTTGTTAAAGCGGCAACCGAGCTTACTTGCCGACCTTCGGATTTCGACAAGTTCGTAAATTCAGTGCTCTACATTTCTGTTCATTTGCGAACGGATATGTTTAGGACTGCCGTGTTCTTCGCCTTTTGACTTTTTGACGAAAGAACGTTTTAAGGCGAGATCTAATTTTGGAATTTAAAAAAAAAATAGATTTCCTGACATTAAATGAACAAGCGTAGCTTCTAGTTCCCGTTCAATGAAAGCGAAACCGCTGATGTTTCTCTAAGATTAAAAAATTTGCTCGGAACCCATTTCAGATTCCGCAGGTATCGCATGCACAATTTGTCCTTTTTAGATGCCGCAGGCATCGTGTGCGCAAGAGACCAATGAGAAGCTCACTGCGCACCCAAAACAACTGTTCTCACATCGCCAAACTGTCTTCCATCTTGGCGATATATCACGGTTGCCTGGCGATTCAATGTCGATGGCAGCTATAACGTGCAAGTCCCGTTGTTTCTATACCAGTACTTATTAGCACGGACCTAATGTTAACCGGAGCCTAAATGTTTAATAGCGTGATTTCAATTTATGTACAATCAGGGATTTAATTGATCAGGGAGCTACCTAAGTCGGGAAAATCGATTTAACAATGATTTCAAATAATTTAAAACTTTATTTGAATTCTATGAAACAAGTAGCACGTTCTCAAACCTGTCCGGTTAAAAAGATAATTTCGAGATCATGTGAAATTCGTTTCCTTCAAGAATCATTTTTGAAGCTAGCGAAGAAAAAAAAATTGAAAAACGGGCGAAATTTTTATTTCGTGACATTGCTCATTAGAATTTCAGAAAATTTTTCCTATTTGCTTAATCTTTATTCCGCGTATAATCAACGTTGTTTCAGATTTATGCAAGCAACTTGCTTCGCACTTAATACATTGTAAGATGCGTGATTAACACTTAATATCTTCTCATGCATTCACCACCTCAGAATATTTATCTTTCTTTACAAAACGTACAAAAATGAAAAAAGATGTATAGGTCAATAATTTTTTTTTCTAGCAGGTCTTCATATACAGGTTGATCCAAATTAAACAGGAGCTGTTTTGACCTTTCTGTAGGGAATAATACTTGGCTAATTGCATCCAAATTTCGATTTCTGAAAAAAAAATTTGTTCGCTAGAGTATGAAATGGCACTGCTGCGTAGGTAACTTATATATTTCTTAAAATACCTAACAATGATCGTCAATGTACACTATCATGAGGAGATGAAATAAATATCAACAACGAAAAAGTGTTTTAACATGTAATGACTTTTATTGCAATAACATGAATTTAACCACAAATTACACAGTAGGACTAAAAAGGATATTTGCAATAACTATATTTATTGTTATAGAATGTTTAACCACCTTATCATCAGAGATACGGTCCGATATGTTCTCCGTCTCTTTGCTCTAGAAATTGCTTTCGTTGCATAACGTATTGCACGGAAAATCGTAACTCAATCGCTTGGAGGTGGGATGCATAGTGCGAAATTCTTTCTTTTATGACACCGAAGTTCGGAGATTGCCTTTATAAACCAAGCTCTTTTAATATCGCAACATCCAAAACTCCAAGGGTTTAGATAGATTGAATGAGGCGGCCAAGATATCGCAAATGACCTGTTAATGACTCTATAATCAGAAAAGATTTTGTGTAATATCGTTTGAACAGGTAACGCGATGTGTGGCGGCAGTGTGCCGCTCGATCCCTTTTAAAGAATTTTAATCAATATTGTTTATGTAGGGTACAAATTATTGATTATTGAGTGAACAAATTATTGATTATGTAGGGTAGAAACTCTATTAGCTTCCTGGTTCATGGAAAGATTTTACAAAAATATAACTTGGTAACAAAGAAAAATTGGCAAGCCCTTTTGTAAAAGAAAGGGCAGATAAATCTTATAATTAACTTATGCAGATGTCTATAAGCTTCGCTGTATTTAACCTTCCGTCGGCTGACACTAAGGTGTTGTGGTTTTTTCTCTAGCTGGTACGGTTTCTAGTGATCTTTTGATGTACGTGAGGGCAAGTTAACCTCACAGATGAGTTGCGACCGATTGTATTTTGGATTTTCCAAATTTTTCTCAATATTTCTTTTTATATACCTGAAAAATTCATATACTTTGTGTCTCAGACCCTTATTATAAGATATTGATCGTTATGTCCAACATATTGTTTCAGAAATGTCGAATTATTTCAGGGTCTCAACGACAACGGATGCCATTGATGAGGATCATTACGGGAAAACAAACGTCAGAATTCCGCCATAATGCCTCCTGACTTCCTGCAGAGTTTGTTAGTTGAACTTGCAAGGAAATACAAAAAAGTTGTTTAAAAACACGAATATAGTTTTATATGACCGAATAGTTCAGTTTGATAAGCTTTTCATAAGAAAAAATTTAACTTTTAATCTCACAGATTAATTGCGCCCGATCGTGTTAGCATTTGTATTGCGCCCGAACGAAGGCTAAATATAAATCTCGTGTTTGAAAGATGCTTTATTTTCCTTACTAGAACAAAAGCTCCGTACAGTATGGGGATAATAATAAGTTTTTCTTTAGATATTCTTTATAATAGACATTGAAAGAAAGAGTGTTTTAAGTTTTGACTCTGTAGTATGGTGGCTTAGTGGCATAGTGTAGGTTTCAGGCTTGAAGATTCAACGAAGATACAAAGTATACGCTAGATTGGTGTACAATATACGTCACCATCAAACATTCTTCAGACGGTGACATGTAGAAGTATCTAGGTGGTCTTTTTTATTAGTTATTGTCGGTTCAGGTAATTTTCCTGGTCTTCTGATCACAGTCGAATATTGAGAGGGCCATCCCAAATAGCCAATGTGATCCAGAAGCCAGTCTTCGATCATATAATGCCTGATTTTATAGGAAAGTTAATCAATTCCATCGTTTAATTTTTTTATTCTCATTTAACCTAGAGATTAATCTACGTATTCCGATTTCGTCACATAAGCATGGGTATTTTGAAAACGTTTAGATGATTTCAGAACTTTGACACCACAACGCGTCTCTGTACCTGAAATCCCTGTATCATTTGTTGTAGGTTTGAGAAGTGCAATCAGCACCTCCAAAGGCATCAAGCAGACGCCGACTTGCTGCGCCAAGCCGGTTTTTCCTCTCTTCATCCAGTTTCTTATTTTTATATACAAAATTAATGTAGGCTATTAGGCGCTTGACAAATATTACATTATAATATTTGCAGAGCCTCAGAGTGTTACTTTTGATGTTTGGTGATATTAAATAAGTGCTAACTTTTATAATTATAGTTAAACACGAATATTACCGGTGTCATAATAATAAAGAAAAATCAAAAATAGTTAAATAACTATAAATACAATAAAATAAATTATTATATACAGTAAAAATAAGATATATATGAAATAATGAAAGATAAATAAATGAAATCATTGCTGTACTGAGTATTCAAACAAGTCATTTCATTTAGTTTGTTAAATCAATGCCGCATTACTTCCTAGAGCCATAGATTAATCAGAATAGACTCAGTAAATTATTTATCAACCTCATTCAGCCTGCAACCAAACTTTTATTTTTCTAATGGTACAAAAACTGATGGCAATGTAGGTTTTTAGGTTTCTCTTTCTCTATAATTTGCAAACTAATACATTTTCGTTGAAGTTTTTTTTGTCTTTCGTGTAAACTTTCAATCTCTACTTTCCGTTTCGATATTTGCAGAGTCGGCTTTGAAATACATCTCATTCAGAATTGGATACTACCCGAAATTCTTTGGAAGATGCATGCGTCTGGATTGCTTTCTCTTTTCGAAACAACCTTATTGATCTCGAGAATATCAGATCTGATGGCCATCTAAAGCAATTTTCCGCACGAGAATTGTTTACTCTGTACTAGACAAAACTTTGAAACGAAGCTTGCGATGGTAGAAAAATACCGATAGTAGTAAGAAATATATCATGGCATTTCACTGAATAAATCAAGCCGGTAAAATGAACTCTAAAACAGGTCTTAATAGTGAAACTTCTAGTATTGTATTTGTATTTAACACTCTGATGATGGAATAGTGATGTCTCTAAAAATCTCTTTACTTTCTCATATATGACGCACATAAAGAGAAAATATTTTATTCGTAAAAAAACTAGACATCGAGATTTTGACGAATACCTTGGTTTTAGTCCTTTCCTCGACTAAAAGCGTTTTTTATAATTATGTATGTCTCTCAGTCCATTTACGAAAATAGTAACTCAAAAATGGAACGAACTAGACCAATGAAATCTGGTATATAGACATTATACCAATATCGTATATTGACAGATGGCAATTTCTGTCTACCTGCAGAGATGATGCTGGATGGATGAAATCTGATATATGGTTTCATTACTAGAACTTTAATCTGTATCGAATTTTGAAACAAAGCCGTCAAACCGTTGATTGTCTGTCGTTCTTTCTATTCATGGGCTGTTACTGAAGATAAATAAGCTACAAAATTTTTTATTTGCATGTTATTAAAATTACTTCTACGTCACTTGCATTAAAAATGTCCAGAAGGTCCAAATTAGGCGACTTTTCTCTATATTCGCCATATGAATACCTTATAATTTAAATATAAACAGCTACATAAGACTCTGACGCATTTCATTTTTTGCAGTACACCATCCATTGCAACGAAAGCCTACTTGGAATATCCATTTTTATCCAAAACGTAAATTTCGGCCTAGATCAGCCAATTTTAATATCTATTCCCATCGGCAACATAAACTACTGTACAGCCCCGTTCGAATAGCTAATGTTGCTGTTAAGACGAGAAAGTAATAATCTATCTACTCCTAACGATTAAAATTTGCAAATGTAGCCTAGTTCATTTCAATATTTTTTAGATACTTTTTCCTGAACTTTCATAAAATTCGTGGAATGCATGTTCTGTAGTTCATTTAACTTCCTAACTAAAAGTAAAATACTTCGAGTTGTGAAGCATCATAAATTGAATGTAACCTAATATATTTATATGTTTTAATTACTTAACTAATAATATTTTTAACTAATTACTTATCGTATAGAGGATTTCTTCTTTTTTTCAAATATACAATAGAATTTGTTGGAAGTTCGACAGTTTTTCCTAAACGTGCTAAATGGCAGGGTCATCAGTGATTTCTAAATATATAAATATTTGAAGATCTATCTTTCTTTGGAATAAAACTATATAATTCCCTCGTTCAAACTACACATTTTTCTTATTCACTGAAATATGTGTGTGGAACAAAACAAAAAAAATGAAAATTCCTCAAAATTGCTTTGGCGAGCTGAAAGTATTCCAATATGTTTGAACTGCTTATTTTTAAATATCGGAATATAATGAGATTATAATTCGTGTTCATACTCATTCTTAAGAGATCATATAATTCTCTTCAAAGTAAAAGTCTTAAATCAAGTAACAAAGTGAAAAGAATTATATGAAAATAGATTGCACTTAATGTCAGCTATGTTAAACTGAAGTAGTTGAAAAAACCATTGCAATTATTTTAATTGGAAAGCACTTCAGTATAAACATAAACTACGTTTTCGGTATGCGAACTGCCATTTGATTATACCCCTTAAAATGAATCTTTAGATATTTTATTTTTAAATTCTGTAACACATGGAAATGCTACATTTAATATTCCATGACAAAACACAGGTCTCTGAAGAACAATTCGATATCGTTGAAGGTTTGTTCCTAATATTTGATAAGAACGAGCGAGAAGGGAAATTTTTGGGAAATTATTTGGGAAATTTGTTGTAATTGAATTAAATGGTCTATTGGAACATTTTTATTTCCTTATATGGAATGTATTTTGATTTCGTGTTTCAGCAAAGTCCAGGACTCAGATTTGAGGAAAATCGCGCTCCTCATTAGAATTAGTTTGAAGTGATCCAAGATGACGACATATTTGTCCCTGAACAGTAATACTGTGACTATGACATCTTTCAAACTGGTACGAACTTTTAATCTGAGGAATTAGTTTCTATTTATTTATTTCAAGTTGATATAACCGTTGCTTGGCAACACATGGTTCTCTTTAGAGGCGATGTTGTGTGAAGACGAACTTTCCGACTATTGAATTATCAAAGAATCAATGGCCTAGCTTGTCAGTCAAAAAATTCTAACTTTAACTATTCCCATATAGCAATTTTAGTTTGCAGCAACGTTGCAGCAGTCTTGCAATGCAATCCTCCCTCGGCGAAGATAACGAGGATTATTAGACACCAGCTACTATAGTTATTTTCAATTGTCTTCTTGATTTAATAATTTTTTCAAAATTTTGAGAATATGATTTGAAGCCAAAGAGAGCGATTCTCGCTAATAAATACATTTTGTTACTGGAATAAATTATGAAATTATGGTTCAAAAGTAATTGCTTTTAAAAATCTGGGACACAAAGTAAGGTATTATTTTTCAAGAAACATTGACTCTTTTTTGGGTTTAATCTTGATTTCGTTCATGAACGTTAAAATTTCAACGTTAAGAAAAAAGCGAAATATAATTTTCTTTAAAATGCGAGTTCTGTATTTAGTAAAAGTTGGGATGGATAATTTTTCAAAAATAATATTTTTTATAAAAAGACCTAGTTAGTTTTTTAAAATTATCATTAATTTATTCAATTAATAAAAAGAAGGACGGTCTAGGCGATGTTATTAAAAATCGGATGTTTTTTTAAAACAGAGACAAAGAATTAAGGTATCCGCATACGTTCGAAAACCCATTTTTGAGCGAAAATCATAATTTTCTTTTAATGTCTTATCTGAAAGCCTATTGTTTTTAGTTTTCAAAACAGTTTTTATTTTACATGTATGATGATCAGAAGTGAAATTAGAGACATTTTAGTAGACTTTGACAGTTGAAAATAGAGTGTTAAATAATACGATAAAGAAGCATTTTTCATTGTTTTTACTTAAGATATTTAAATTTTGTTGTTTATTTTTGTTTTATACTATTTCACATATACCAGGTATTATTTTGAAAGATTTTCAGTGTGAATTTCTTTGTTTTCTATGACATTGTTGCAAATTTATGTAATTTTGAATCATTGCAGTATCTTGATTCTCCGTTAATGATGTAATTTTTGATAATAAACGTAGGAAAAATACATAAATTGTACTTATGATCAATATCAATCACTAAAAGTATCTCTAGATCAACTAATAGGCATTATAAAGTTATTTGACTGAAAAACAATATTCAAATCTATCGATGGCGGCTGAATGATAGAAAACGATAATGACACATAAGGCTCAAGAAAACGACTAAAAAAAAGTTCCAATCTGAAAATTTTAAAAACTGTGCTAAGCTAGTAAAAACTAAGGGCTAGCCTACAAAACTGGGGAGTATTGAAGAAAAATTCTTTTTTCTTCTCATTGTAAATTAAAAACATAAACTTTAAACTCATTTTTCTCGAAATGTGATTTTTTGCAAAATTTTCATTTTTCAAACACGATAATTAAAATTCAACTTAAAATAACCGCCTCAAATTTGGCAGACATATTATTTATTATATTGTCTAGGAATGAGTGAAATAATGCTCCATTAAAAAGTTATGTAGCTTTTAAAGTTTGAAAAAAGGCCAAAATTCTTGAAAAATTCATGATTTCACACTAAAACTCTTATAATTTACATGTTTTTAGAGATATTGCAAAACGTTTGCTTCAGGACCTATCCAATAGTTGAAGGATTGCATATACTAGAGCATTTATCATTCTGATTATTTCTTTTTGAACGAGAGTGTTTAAAAAAAGGTCAAATTTAGTGCAAAAAAATCAAAGTTTTTCCAAATATTTAAAAATATATTTTATTCATTAAACTTTTTTCTATGATTTATTAAGTTTTAACATAAATGTCATATAAAAATACAAAAATATTGCTTAAAATATCATTATTTAAGAAAAGGCCTCCGAACGTAGTCGGATACCTTAAAACCAGATATATACTTTTGTATCCAGGTCGTGGTGTGTAAGTGTGCCGAATTAACTTCTCAGCAAACTTGTAAGTGGGTTGGTCGATTATGCTATGTTACTTTGCAGGAATTTCGCTGCAAACATGTCGTGTCAAGTTTGTCATAACAAAATAATATCCAGAAATAAACACACTTACTGCAAATATGCGTCTGGATTTAATTAAAATTTTAGTTTCATTGAGAATTAACACTGAAATAAAGTAGGAAATTAAAGAGGTGAAATAAACAAAAATATTCGTTCCTCTGAAAAATTATTTCAGTTTTAATTTAAAGCCGAACATTCTAGAGTATAATTATTTTACTGTATCACTGTATATTTTACTAATTATTTTAGAGTATCAATTTTTAAATTTGATCACAATCTGTCTTTATACTTTAGTCCATACTTTTTCTCTAACTTATGGAAAATTCTCTTAATATTTTTTCAAATTGCACGGTCTCTTGCTTTGACTGAGATTCTTGTCGTAAGCTGTATCTAAATTTTCTGAATGAATTTTCTGAAATAACCTTCATTCTACTCCGAATTATAATTATTTTCGGCTTAAAAGTAATATCTTTCATTACTAATTTATTATAAGAACACAAAAACTGACAATAAACGATCTTGCTGACTATTATCTAAAAATATTTTCAATTATCAAAATAAGGAGTCGAAGGAATTGTGCTATACGGTATTGATTTTTATCTAAATGCAACTAAAGTTCATTACCTAAGTTGTTACCTGTTCTCATACTAGCGGAGTAAAAGGTAAAAGATATTCAGTTAGCAAATAGTCGGTGAACTTATTTGCCATATTTTTTCAGAATACTCTTTTCTACTATTTCTAAGCGTTTAAGATATTTTGGCTGCATATCTAAAACTTGATGTCTTTCCCTGAAATATAGTACACAGAAATAAGACAATATGAGATATTTTAAGCACATAAATGCCACATATTAAAATGTAATAATTCAAAATATTATGGAAGACATAAAAGAACAAATTTCTATAATTAAATTTTCAAACATGGCATTTATACATATGTTAAAACTCGAGCAGTTGTTTATTAAAACCTGTGAGGGCATTAATTTACGGTTAACTGAATTTATTTCTACTTAATTAATGCTATAATAAATTTAAAATTCATATATTTTAATTATTTATAGCATGTATTATGGTTACACAATTTAATATTTACTTAAGAAAATAATTTAAATGGCGCCACAGTATTATTTTTTAACTATTTAAGTTTATTAATTTTCTGTTTTGCAAAATGATTTACTGAAATCATTGGAGATTAACACAGTTTTCATTGGTAACCACAAAGTCAAAGCAAGTAAACACCATGCTCTAGCAGTGAAATATTATGTGTGTACCACAATTTTAACTGTATACACAATTGTATAAATTCAAATTAAGACAATGATTTAAAAGCAACGCAATCACTTTCAACTACTACTTTTGAACTACTTTTCCAACAATATTCATTCTCATTTAAATATACTTGCACAACAGCTGTTGAAAGAAAATATGCAGTGTAGCGTTAAGTTACAATTGACTCCAGTGCAATTTTTGACTTAAAGAAGGAATTTGTTAATGCAGAAATTTTAATTCAATCAGCAAGGTTTTTTAACTAATGAATTTTTATTAAAATTTAAACTCAAAGTTAATTTTTAGATAATTTTTCCTATATTCCTCATATAATAATACAGTTGAAAAGTAATAAATTTTGTAGGATTAAGTTATGATTTTATTCAGAAAATTAATTATAAAGTGAAAATCACCGAAGGGCTTCTGTCTTCTTTTAACATGAATGTTATCTAATCTGTACGTTATGCCATACTAATCTATTTACACGTTGATAAGTATGATATTTATAAGTACGATTACGATACTGCAGTAAACTCCCATTACAAGGATATCCGATGCAACGATAATTCCGTATACAACAATAAAATTTCGTGGTCCCGGTGAATCTGCATAGAATAGAATGTCAATCTCTCTGAATATAAACATATTCTGTACAGCAATAAACCGCTGTACAACGCTGTTTTTTTTAAATATCAACAACATTTTGTTCCTCCGTAGCAATAAACCACTGTACAACGCTGTTTTTTTAAAATATCAACAACATTTTGTTCCTCCGTAACAATTTCTGTTTTCAAATATGATGATACAGATCCATCGCCATCTTTATTGACATTGGATTCATTGTATAGCTGAACCTCAAATTTTTGTTTGCGTTCACACTCGTTAACATGTTGGTGATGATTTTGTGATGATGTTTTTTGCAAAATGTATATTGTTGTATTGTGTCCACATTAAAACAGCCAAAATGTATGTCTTTACTTTCTCTGATACGAAGTATACAATGAGAAAGTATTGTAATCGTCAAAAAATTCGACCTCGAGATTTTGACGAATCTCCACGTTTTAGACATCTCTGAGTCCGAAAAACACAATTTTGGAATTATGTATGTCTGTGTGTGTGTGTGTGTCTGTGAACACGATAACTCTAAAACTATTAAAGATACGGGGATGAAATTTAGTATCTAATCTTTACACACAATTTGTAGGCTTCTATCAAATTTTGGACAAAATCGGTCTACGGGGAGTCCGTCTGACTGTCCACGTTCATTTGAATACTATAACTCAAACACTTGAATAGCTAGATGTATAAAATTTGGTACACAGTTTTATCATCATGAATGTAGGTCCGTATCAAAGTATACACCAAATCCGTCGAAGGGTTGATGGTCTGTCGGACTGTATAATCGCATACTTGTAAAATTTATATCCGCCAAACCCTTTGGTTTAGATAAATAAAAATTGGTAGGACGATTGCTAACATTAATTAAGGATCTTTACCCAAATTTCGTTCCAATCCGATTCTACATGCACGTGCCTACTGGTAGCAATCTCTGTGCACGCGGAAGCTATGGAGAGAATTACGTCACTTGGTCCTTGACCGGAAAGAGTGGAACTAATCGGTACGCATCTCTTTCAATTTGATTCTTTACCCAAATATTTTGCAATTACTATAATCTAAAATGAAAAACGTTCTGGTAGTCATTAAATTCTGGGTTACTGTAGGTTCCAAATTTTTATCCACGCGGGGGGAGGGAAAACATCACCTTTTTTGGGAAGTATACCATAAAGTTTAGGGATGACCACTCCTGCTGGTTTGTACCGTAATTATATCGCCTCTTGATATAACAACACATCCCTTTATAGCAATATCTTGATTTGGTCCCCAAAAGTATTGTTGTAACGCCGTTAGTATTTATACACTTTAAAAAGGGGGTGTTGAAATTCCGCAGTACCCTTGCAACAACGGAAGCTGGCAATGACGGTAGTCACTAATTATTATTAATGGAGCTTTATTAAATGAAATGAAATGCTACTCTTCCAGCAAATCATATATTTATTTCAAAGCATGCAACTAAATGAAAAAAACAATAGAGAAACCATACTCCAGTTGAAATCTCCTTTGTCACAGGCTGAAGCACTGTGATCCCAAGTAAAAAAGTCAGCAAAAAACCTTTAAAAAAAATGAGATTTTACAGGTATTTTGAAGGTTTCTACAGGGATTTTGAAGGAAAATGAAAACTGCAGGTTTCCTTCAGGAAATGTACAGTTTATTTAAAGGTTTCATGCAGGCATTTTTAGACTTCTAAATTACCATTCAGGTATTTTGAAGGTCTCTACAGGTATTTTAAAGGTAAATAAAAGCTGCAGGTTTCCTTCAAGAAATGTACAGACTTTTTTAAGGTTTTATACAGGCTTTTTTCAACAAGTTTATAGACTTCAATTTACCTTCAATGACTTAGCAGATTTTACTTCAGGTATTTTGAAGAAAGAATGAAAATTGCTCGATGCATGAAATATGAAGGTTTTTTTATTGTATTTGGGTTTCAAACAGTTTCCTTCAAGAAATGTACAGACTTTTTTAAGGTTTTATATAGGCTTTTTTCAACAAGTTTATAGACTTCAATTTACCTTCAATGACTTAGCAGATTTTACTTCAGGTATTTTGAAGAAAAATGAAAATTGCTCTTGATGCATGAAATATGAAAGTTTTTTTTTTAATTTTATTTTCGGTTTCAAACAGTTTTAAATAATATGGTACATAATTTGGATTCAATCAGCTTGCAGTAGATATAGAGGGAAGGGGAAAGAACTAGGGTGTTAATATATATATAATTTTTTTAAAAAAATATTACAGATATCTTTTTTCTATTCAATTCATTTATTTATACATATTCAGCAGTATATTTTATAGTATACCTGTGAACTCCTCACCATAAGAATAAAAAAGATGGAGACAAAAATTCAGAAAATTTCGATAAAACCAAGATTTTCACTTTTGGAGTATGCAAAGCAGAAATATCGATTTTCTCTTAACCAGTTATAAAAAATTGTGTAGTTGAAAATAAACTTAAAAGAAAATTGTCATAATTTTCTACTGTTTATAGAAAAAAGCAAATACTACGCTATGGATAACACATGTAAATATCTCATTAAATAAACAATGTCCTGCCTAAAAAATCATCAATACATATTAGGAATACATTTATATGCTTCATTTTCAGACCCGTAAGGCAATAACAAATGTTGTGTATCATCATGATTTGCTTTGCAATAGACATGGCAAGACATGACCATACTATTTTGGATTAACTCGCATTACATTCTTTTGATTAAAGCTGAAAAAATATGCAAAGAAATAAGATTTTTGCATATAATTTTAAAAATGATTTTTTGTTCACTTTTTATAGAGATTTGAAAAAAGGGGGAGGAATCTGAAAACAGGAAGATTTCGTTTTTTGGTAGAATGAATGAAGAAAATACAAAAATCAGGTGACTGGCATAGAGTCATAGTTTATTTACATGAGTCAATATCCTTCAGAATATGATCAGCAATTTGCAGAAAATTGAATCCTCATCTTTTGATCCAAACTTGAAAATTACGTTCAAAAAAATTCTCATTTTCAAAAATAATAATAATTGATTTTCAAAATAAACAAAAAAAAAGAAGAAATTAAAACACTAAAAATTCAGGAAGATTTCATCTTCTAGCAAAAAAAATGAAAATTAAGAAGATTATAGCAATGAAGTATATTTTAAGTTACATGTTTTCATTAAAATAACTTGGTAAGATTTATTTACAACACTAACTAAATGATATGATTTATATAATCTATAGTTGATATTTAATAAATAAAATGAATAACTAATTTTGAAAATAATAGTAAAGGTTACAAACAAATAATTACTTTAATTAGTAGCACACAAATATCATAATAGTTCCTTTTCCATTTTATAAAGTTCAAGTGATTCCAAAAATCTAGTGATACACGATGCATATATGTGTATGTTAATAAAAAAAATATGAAAATTTGATACACTTGTTAATTGATATCAACTTTTTTATATTAGTATACAAATTCACATATTTTGTTCATTCTTAAATATATTGTTTCGAGGATTTGACATATACAGTCGACTCTTGATATCTCAAAGTTGACAAAACAGAGAAAAATATTCGAGATAACCGAAGTTCGAGACATAAAAAATAACACAAATTTTTTATTATAGGGTTTATTTCAACGTTATGAAAAAATACGAGATCAAATCATAACAATAAAGAAAAATACTCTTACTTTCATTCTGATAAAGGCACTGGATTTTGCATAGTAAAATTTCATTTTTTCTTTATTATTATTTACTAAATTGTATCACTTTACTATTCTAACCAAAAAATTGTCAAGTTTTTCATTCATGGATTCCAAAATTATTTACATATAATTCAACAACCTGACACAGATAATAAATTTGGTGTGGCCCCCTTACTGCTCAGCAGCATTATTTAAAGGTATTAAATAATTAATTTCTTCATCTCTATCTTGAAATGGTACAATCATATATTTGTTAATAATATCAATTGGTCTTATAGCCAAAACATTATCAGATTCCAAATTTTCACATGACAAAATATTTCTGCATATGAAACCTATATCATTATCAGACTTCTTTAATTTTTTTGTGGACAATTTTTCACCTATTAAAAATACTTCTTCATTATATACAATTATATAATTTAAAACAAAGCAAATATTTTGTCCTATACACAACATAAAATCTGCTCTAACGAATTTTTGACTATACCTTTTAGTGCTAAATAATTTATTGCAATATAGCATTCTTTCATAAGATACCACACTTGATAGGCCTTTTTGGTTATTCATGGGCAAGAGCTTTAAAAGTTCTACTTCATGAACTCTAGGCAATTTAATAGACTTCTGAAGCCCAAGTAACACACAATTATTTATTTTCGGATTTCTTATGGTAGAGTGACGCTTCTGCTGCATGTTTTGAATATAAGCTTGAACTCTGCTATTTTTAACATTTTCTTGTAGAATCAACAATTTTAAAATAGACTGCATTGCATACGAAGACAATATTTGGCTTGCTTCACCTCTAGTACCATGATGAAATTGTTTGAGTTGCCCTAGTGCACCTTCATATATAAAACAGGAGTGGGCCCACAGTGGACCCCAAGATTTTACAGCCTGTGGTAAGTGAAGAAGCAAATGAATATTGTAAGTTTGCTCTTGAATACCATAAATGTCTTTTACACCATAGACAAATTTTTGCAATGCAAATTCTGCTTCTTCTAAATCATTAGTTGTTACTTCATTGCCCAATAACAATGATATTCCATGTACTAGTAACAACCAATGATTATACACATTTTTGCTAATCAAATTTTTTAAGATTATTGGTGAAACAAAGAGGAAAATTCGAAACTCTGAGGCTTTCCAAAATAGAACCTCATTTGTCGAGCGCAGTTTTCTTGTTGTTTCTTGGGGAAATTTTATGTTCAAAATACGTTGATTAAGAACTCTCAAGGATTTTTGATTGATTGAAAAATCATTTGATGATGTCTGGATCCAAAGGGACATGATTTGTCTTACTACGCCCAACAGAACAGCATGCATATAATCAGGGACAAAACTCTGAACTAAATCAAAATTTGGATATAATTTCATTAGTTCTGTTGGCCCTTTCACACCATGCACTGCTTTTCCAGTCAAAGAAGCTTCTTCAGCAAAATTCACACATTGTTCAAAAGAACGAATTTCAGGGAGTGGTTGTATCAACGGATAAATACGGCAGAACCCTTTGCCTTTTTCAACTCGTTCTCCAGAGTGCTGACAAAATCCACAACCATATTTTCCATTGTACTGTATAAAATTCTGTACAGCTGCTCGAGCCGGTGCATCGCTGCTACAGATTATGGGGAAAACTTTAGTAACAATTTGCTTACTATTTGTAGCAATGGATTGATGCTCATCAATCCATTTGAATCCAGATCGAGATAAATTTGACAACTCCGTTACAAAGGGTTTTAAAAAAACATTCATGTTGGGTTTATGAGGTCCAAACCATAAACCACACATTAAAATATGGTCTTTTCTTTCATTTGGTGGTAGTTCATTTATCATACACTGAATAGGCCATATTTGATAATTCGACTTTCTATACATTGGAATTCCATCAATGTTAAATTGCAAAGAAATGTTATCGCTATACTTAAGATTTTTAATCTTTGCATATGCTTCACCATCTAGAATGTCTCTGTATGAACTTGAGGGTTCTTCAAAAATTCTCTTATACTTTTTAATATTGTGCATCAAATTTTGATACTGAAATTTTAATTTCAGTTGTGGTTCCAGAGGCATGTACATGAAAAAATATCCCTGCTTCATACTGTCTTGAAAATCAAAACTCTTCAAACATTCCTTGCAAATATCAGATTTGTGCTCATCTGACAGCAAACAAACAGTTTCAAAACAATATTTGCAATATATATATGCTTGAGTTGAATTATCAAACAGAGACGATAATTTTGAATAAAATAAATGTTTTGTACCAGGAAGGTTAGAAGGAGGCAACAGCACATTAAAAAGTTGAAGTAAGTCTTGCATGCAAGTTTTAGTTATATTATGTCTGAGGGAGAAAGCAAGTATACTAATATATGCGTCTAACAAACTCACAGAAGATGATGGATAAAGTGGCTCATTCAAATTTGCTAAATTAACTTTAACATCATCATTCTGATATGTGTCATTATCTTCACAATCAGTTGAATCTACATTAAAGCAATCAAATTCCAAATCATTGAAATGAATGTCTTCATCAATATGGGGACTGGTTTCACAAGAAAACTTTTCCTCGGCATCACAAAATGCTGACATGGATGTATTGTCATCAGTATCATCAGCATGCTGACTTTCTGATAATTTTCTTTTGGAATAGAAAGTCGATTTAGGTATTGGTTCGTCTGTTCTTAAGAACCTATTGTAAGTTCCTCGTTTTTTATATATCCTATCTGCCATTTCAAATCAATGTAAACGATCTATTTTTTGAAAATTATACGATAAACTGAACTTGAATTAGAGAAGTTATGGGATTTGAAGCAACAAAGACTGTAATCCCTATTATACGATAAATAAATCACAACACTGGATTCCACGTTTGTTTGGATGGTAGATGGTTCGCTGGCTGCCCTCAGGCTTCACTTCTCATCAAAAATTGAGATTTTCTTTTATAAAATAAATGAGGAGGCGATAATCATTTATTATATTTTGGAATAAAAAAAATCTCCGAGAATTTTTATTTCATTACACATCTCTTTACAATTCGTTTCCCCCTTCAGTGTTTAAAATAATAATAACTAATAACGATCTGAATTGTTTAAAATAATTAATAAGATATTTCGATCTTAGAAGACCATAATTTTGACATGTTACAATTATTTTTACATGAAAAATGTAATTTAAAGAAATTCTGTAGTATAAAAATCAATTGTTACCGGTAATTGAAAGCATGCGCTTTGCTGGAACCGTAACCGAATGCAGTTTTCCATTCCATCCATTCCAAGTGCGAACCAAATTTTTGTGTTAGTGTTACTTTTACTCCTGTGTTAATATTTTTCATTCGTTATCATGGCTGCAGTAAATATTGCAAAAAAAATTTCCAATTTCTATGCCTTAGTGCATTTTTTCGAAGAAAAAAAATTCTCGGTCATGAAGCTGAAAGATTGCATTCCTCAGATAGAGGATGATTTCAACTTGGATACATGGGACCCTAAAGAAATTATAGAAGTGTTATGGGATAATGGTAAACCATATCCAGCTAACATATTGCAGTTTGGAGGTATGTAAATTAACTTCATTTATAACAATTTTGTAGTGTTTTGAAACAAATTTGACAAATATTTCAAAAACTGTAACGTGATGTATTCTTATTATTTCAGAAAATAAAAAGTTAATGGATCGCTTGATTGATGACCTCATCATTGGAATTGTTAACGCAAATCAAGTTCCTTTGATACAAGATCTATCCAAGCGTGGTAAAAGAAATGAAAAGTCTTCCTTGAAATTGTAAGCATAAACTTTTTCAATTTTTATAATCTAAGATCAGGGGTAGATCCAGGCAAAAATTGTGGCTGTTTTGTTGCTCTTTCACAAAATTAAAATTCATAAAAACAGTCCTTTACAAAATTTTGTTTCATAACCCCTTTACAAAAATATTCTATATAAGTACTGAATATACTTGGTTCAATGAAATATTCTTGATATTAAACATAAAGTATAGCATTTCACAAAAATGTTTTTATTTTTCACAAATATGGGCCCCTAATAATAAAACTTGGATCCACCCCTGAAGATCTTATCTATTACAAAAATGCATTAGCTTAAAAAATACAGATCTGGAGTAAACAGATCTATATTTTTTAAGCTAATATAGTTAAATCAATATCTTATTCTTTTTCAAAGCAAATTAAATTTTTTAATTTGATGTTTATGATGCTTAACTATAAATTTACAATGCTTTATAATAGCAATTTTTTTGCAATATAATAGCAAGATTTTTATGCAATATAATAGCAATACAGTAAAAGCTTAACTGTCCGGCATGCTCGGGAAACGCCGATTTCCGGATACCTGAAAAGTCCGTATAGTTGCAAAATGGGGGGTAGCTTTTTTTTTTTAGATTTTTTTCGGCCAATAATTTGTTTTTGTTAT
>BGPR01018415.1:0-30859 GCA_013235015.1 Araneus ventricosus | reverse complement strand
TGATATTGCCATGTTATTTACGTAGCAAAAATAAAGCAAGGTTCATAAAACGAAGTCATCAGATGCAAATAGAAAATATATCAATTTTATATTCACATTTGGTACGGTCGTTTGTAAGTTTTGTCTTTGCGAAATGACGATTATGAGCCTTCAGGAACTTTTCTTCAAATTTTTAGAAAGTAGCTTTTTCTTGAAGAGCTGATATCTATTGATGCATTCTATAGATTCTTCTCTCGTGTTCTATAGTTATTGTTAAGTTCTACGAATACAGTGAAAAGAATTCGAGCGTTAACATTTTTGCCGAAATTGCAATACCTGAATTTTAAAGATCTATTTGAAATATATGAAGTAAAATTCGTGATTCAGAGGGCTTAATGTTTCATTATTATTAATTAGCAACGCGAGTTAATTTAACAAACTTTAAGAAATGAGAAGAAAACTTAATTTTTGAATATAATTTGCATAATTTAAAAAAACTTATAAAATTGACGTTAGAAAGCATCCAGTTATAATAAGTTATGAGCAACCATAATAAATATTTTTATGAATGCAAAAGGAAATTAACGATTGTTATTAATAACTAAGTGGGCGATGGATCGATCCTCAGTAACGAGCAGTACTTATAAAACGATTTAGTCAAGTCACGTTCCGATCCGAAACCATTCGTACTCACTACCTTGACATTCAAACCACGAATCAAAATGACGAGGTCCGTCGCCAATAGCTCTGGTGTAATCTGAAACGCAACAAATCCATCCATGTCCACTGACAGCCCGCCCATCATTAGCGATGTCGTTAAATGAAGAAAAATAGGTAGAACCATGATAAAATATTAGCTTACAGGTTGGCAACTTCGTGAATTTTAAGATTTTCGCGACTCCAATTTACAGTTTTTTTTGTCATGAATACGAATAGACAGATTCAAAAAGTTTAAAGTGCTCTTAAAAGATAAAATAAATAATTTGTATTAGTAAGACTGTCATTCCAGTTAGCTTTAAACAAAATGATTTTTGTGTAATAATTCCTATTAATCTATCTTTAGTTCAGTTACAGTAACATTCCGCTTTGAAACAACACGAGCTCTCTTTTCGGAGGGACTTCGTAATTGTCAGATGTCGAGAACCACACCTGAGCCGGCATCCTCTCTCCAAACTTCCACGCCACACCAGCGAGTGAATATTTGACCTTCGAAGTTAGATTTAACATGCACTAGACTACCCCATACAGAACACCGCTTCCATGTCCCCGTGCCTGACGCCATTACGGCAACCAAACCGGTTGAATGGACATGGGACGTCTACCACATACAGAGGATCTTTGGCAGAATCGGGTTCTGAATCCGAAACTATCAGGGATACGGTAAGGGGAACTTCCACAAGATTTTTTTTGTTAAATTTCACAATGTTTGATGTCATCATTGGCTCATGAGGGTAGCCAAAAGATAAAAGGTATTAATATTAGAGGATTATTTTTATTGCTATTGAAACAAATTATTTACTCTGACATTTTATTAACTTATAATTTATTCATTAAATATGCTGCATCTTATTGATAACAGTTCAGACTTTTCTATATATAACATTTGGCAACTGGCAAAAAGTTTTAATTCAGTGATATGTTAGAAATTATTAACTGTTGAAGGCTGAAGCTGATTGTGAACTCGTCGTGATTAGTAACAATTTTTTAAATATTGTTACTATTTATTAACATGTGAGCGATTTACCTATTGTCATTACTCCAATATTTTCGAAGCATTTGCGTCACTCCGCGTTTTTGCTTTATCTTCTTTAATTTCACACGACTCCTGTTCAAGCTAGTTTTCCTGCAAATCTCTGAATTCAACAAGAAACTTTTCAGAAGAACATACATGAAAAAAAACTTCATTGAAAATTATTTCACTCGATTCAGGCAAACCAAAACCGAATGTCATAATCCAAATATCCATGACAAGGGCAAAAGAGAGAAGATCTCAGTACATATCAGGAGGAACTCTAGAGTAGAAATCTAATTCAGTTCTGGAAGTTGTTCCTAACGTGTGATTTAGATCTCTTTTCAAGGAAAACGCTAACATTTGTATCTCGTTTTAAGACCATGGGAACTTCAATTAAACAATCCGTCTATTTTTTGGTAAAGCATATAAACAATAACAACTTTGTAAATTATATAGACTGAGATTACTACCACATTTAAACCAGTTATCTCTCACAAAGTTCTTTAGAATTTTGATAGTTTTAATCGCCGAATCGATGCTCAATGTAAACAGGTCAAAACAATTATTCCAAAAAATCACAAAAATTAAAAATTTGCAAAATTAATTTCAATATAAGTTTTGAAAATAGTAAAAAAATAGATTACTAATCTAATTTTAATATTTACCACTTTCTGCTGATTTGGAAAAGTTGCATAAAACTTGCACTTCCTATCATGAATGAAAACGTTTAATGCGATAGCAAAAAATATATTGAGAATTTTGCATGCAATTTAATTGTAGCGCTCTGATTTTAGACAATTGCATCAATTTTCGTTTTGAGATTATTTTTTTGAGATTATTTTTTCTAAATTCAACACACGCAAGAGAAAAATATTTTTTAATTGCATTGAAATTATTCAACTGTCAAAATGGGTTCCCTCAAAATATGAATTATTTTTTTCATTAAAGAATGATTAAGAATACTTAAAATCCATTTTATTTCTGATATGTTTATTCTACTTTTTCAGAAAAAAATTGTTTTTCGTAACAGCAAATTTATTGCCGAAAATTAGTCCTTCTGATTTATATTTCATACGTGTTATGAAATTTAAAATCTCACTTAAAAATAACATTGCATATTTACAGATTTGAAATTTTGCTGATTTTTTCATAAAATTTAATATCTTAAACGGTATTTAACATTAATCTCATGCACAAACGGAAATCTATAAAATATCTAAATATATCGTTATTGACAAGGTAAGAAATAAATTGAAATTTCTTGAATGTTCAAAGATTTAAAACAGGTAAAAGAAATAAAAATCTTCTAATTTTTTTATTTACTGAAAATTTTAGCAAAGCCTTCTAAAAATTTAAGAAAATTCTAAAATGAACAATGAATAATTAGAAAAGATTTCTAGGTTTTTGGAAGATTCTGGGAATCCGAAAGAAACAAATAAACATTTCAGCAACTTTTGTACAATTTTTTTTTTGAAATTCATTAGGAATCCTCAAAAACCATTTTAAGTTTTTCCAGAGATTCATAAAATTCAGGAGGATTAGGAAATTTTAGAAAAAATTAGGAGTGTATAAAAACGGGTTAGTTATTCTAAAGAGAAAGAAATAGAAAAAGAGAGCTTTTCAAGAATGCTGACATAGTTTCTTTGAAGGTGCATGTATAAAAAAAACTCTCTAACAAGGCGCTAGACAAATACTTGAGAATAAATTTCAGCAATTCATTTTAAATTCTCTTATTATTATTAAATTTTAAAGAAAATATTTATTCCGCAAGTTTGAATCATAGTAGCATTTTTTTTCAGTAAGAAATATAATAATAATTTTCATGAGAAAACTTAGTTTTAAGATTGGCAACAAAAATTCCAGAAAACTTAAGACAAAAGAATGTTTTCTTATGTGTTACTATATGAAAATATAAAGTATAAATAAGGGAAAGAAAAAATACCAAGAATTAGATATATAGTATTCATAAAACTTCTACCAAAAATTTCTAACTAGAGCCATTTGCATTCCAGTTACCGTTTAAAAATTTTAATTTGGCAAAAATTTACATCAACATTATATTAAAAGTTGAATATTTATGCTATAGTTTAACAGATGAATATTATTTTCTTTTTGCAATTAAAGAAATATGTTTAAAACATCCATTATGCAGTTAAAGAAAATTGGATTTCTAAAGATTATAGTCTAATTTTCAAAATCCATTCTCTATTTTAAGATCATGTTTACTTAGTTTTTGACAGAGAGTTCATAATGTCACATTTCAAATTATGTGTGTATAGATAAATAAATTAATTCTACATTTTCTTATGCAAATAAATGAATGAGAGCAAGGTGATTGATTTAAATCATCAGCTTCATTTCAAGTAACGCTGAATGTGTTTATAAATTTCCAATCTAATATTTTTTTCTCAATTTTTATTTAATTGAGAAAAAATTTAAATCGAGCATTCTTGAAAATATGAGAAATGAAACATTTTTTTACCCACTACTCACATTTTTAATCTAATAGCTTTAATATCTTAAAATTAGCTTTAAATGTAAATAATTGGATCTTTAATCAAGTGTCTGAAATCGTAAGAATGTTTTACTCATGGTAATTTAAGATATTATACGCATAAGAATGAATTATTTGCTTTTGAACTGAACATGAAAAATGGAAAAAATGCGATTCAAACGCTTAGAAGGTTAAAACACTATTTGAGTGGGTGCCTAGAAGAAATTTAGAAAACAAACAATGAACTCATTAAAAGAAGATTTCTATCTATATCTTTATGAATTTTATTCTTATATGACGTTTTATGATTCGAATTAAAATCATAATTTATAATAAAAAATAAAAAAAGAAATGCAAGAGATTTTTTCAGAAAAGTTCTTCAAAATAAAAATAAGAAAATGATCAATATTTTGTTCGCAAAAAATTTCCAAATTTTGAATCCCCCGAACTCAATTAAAAATCGCATATAAACTTCTGTTATTAGTTCTCTTTTTTAACATAACAGTCCTTTAAAATGAAAGTCACTGTCAACTGTAGAACTGAATTAGCAAGTTGATAAATTTTTCAACTAACCAAATTTTCACTTCAAATGTCGGATAAAGTTATTTATTTTCTCACCGACGGCGCTAGGGTCGATACCTCACATGGTAGTGACACGTGACGTCATAGCGCGAGAGACTAATTGTTATCATTAACACCGCGGTAATTTGTAAAAACTGTTTCTGTAGATAGCATGAAGGTCGAAAATGAGCAGGTGGAAAGATTTGTCGCCTAATTGCGTCAGCTGCGGAAAAATAAACTATTCCAGAAACACACAGAAGCCTTCATTAAAATGGCGTTTATTCTTTCAGATTTGTTTACGCCTAGTAGGTTGCCTGCATATAATGGTCGAATGAGATCAAGCGATTTAATATTATGTGATTAGCAGAAGTTTTAAAAAAATAGAAGAGCAGTTATCTTGCCTAAAATAATTGGGTATAAACATCTAATAGCATATGAATTTGAAAACTTCCAGCATTCACAAATTCTCCAAGAGATTCGATTATTTGTGAACTGAACACCTTTCTTGACATATAAATGTATTGGTGATATATGATTTTTAAAAATATTACCGTTTTTATAACATTCTTTGTCTTGATTTCGTGTAACAAACATCACAAGTTCCATTAATTTAAGATCATAAATAAGATTGTTTCAACAGAAATTTTGATAACTGTTAAAAGCTCAGATGATGCACTGAGTTTTAAAAACTTGCAACACATTTTTATTACTAAATGAAGCCATTTTTGAAACTACTACGATTTAGCATAACATTTGATTACAATTTTAAGTTAAAATTTACTAAAATAAAAAATAGTATTGTTCGATGACTAGAAATGAAACGATTCTTTCTGATTGTTATATTTTTACTTTCTTTTCTTTCCTTTTTTACTTTCTCGTATACGAAGTTATACAAAGAGAAAGTATTGTAATCGTCAAAAAATTCGAACTCGAGATTTTGACGAATCTCCACGTTTTAGACCTCCCTGAGTCCGAAAAACACAATTTTGGAATTATGTCTGTGTGTCTGTCTGTGAACACGATAACTCGAAAACTATTAGAGCTACGGGGATGAAATTTGGTATGTGGTCTTTAAACATAATTTGTAGATTTCTAACAAATTTTGGACAAAATCCGTCAACGGGAAGTCTGTCTGTCTGTATGTCCGCGGTCATGTGAACACTATAACTCAAAAACTTGAATAGCTAGATGGATAAAATTTGGTACACAGTTTTATAGTCATGAATGTAGGCCCGTATTAAATCTTGGGCCAAATCCGTCAAAAAGGGGCGTTCAAATTGCATATTCAATTTCTTTTAATCCGATTCTCATGCGCAAAGTACTGGTAGCAATCTGTTATTGTTGTAAATTTTATTTACAACAATAAATAATGTTCTTAAACATGAATTGTAACAAATTTTTTATTGTTGTAAATAAAATTCAAACCGATCTCATTATTTCAGCAAATCTTTTATTTACGAGCTTTTGCAATTGTTACGAATGTGGTAGTATAAATTGTTTTCTTGGGAATTCAATTCCAAAGCAGAATTTTCGCTTTAGTATTCATTTCATTGCCTATTTTATCTCACCTGCTTCAAAGTAATATTTTTTTGAAACGTGGCAACAGATATTTGATTTCAGGTTTGTTGGTTTGTTTCACTTTCTCGTATACGAAGTATACAAAGAGAAAGTATTGTAATCGTCAAAAAAAATTCGAACTCGAGATTTTGACGAATCTCCACTTAGAAAGTATACGAGAAAGTTTAGGGGAGACCACTCCCGCTGGTTTATTTTAAAGTTGAATTGTTCCAAACAAGTTCGGACATATGTTTGATGATGCTCTAATTCGCTTGGGAGTTGAAGTAGGTAATTATTATTAGGTTTGTAAGATACCTGAAACAAATACTATTAATTTCAAAGTTTATTATATTTTTATTGTTAATATTTTACATAAAACTAAAATCAATTTTGTGTTAAAAATATTGTATGTGTAATCCATTGTTTGAATTTTTTGCGATGATTTTCCTCAAACAACTGCATCATTTCCCTTATTTTGTATGAATATCATTCATACAAATCTCTACCATACACAACATTCGATTTTATTCTTATTTATAACTAGTTTAAAATTCGCACGTTTTAAAACATTAACAAAAAGAAATTCTTGAAAAGTCATACCAATCCCTTCACCATTTCAAATATATTAGCAGTCATCAAATGATTTTATTCTCCAATTTTTTTTGGGGTGGGATTTCAACACTTTTAATAATGCACCAAAAAGCTGTAATGTGATATTCTTAGAACATGTTGCTGTTCAATCAATAGGCATCTGGTAACTTTCAGAGTTCAGACTTACAACTCAGACGGAAAAAACAAACGGTGTTCGAAATATTTTCGTTTAAGTGTTAGGATTTTTTCCGTTTAGGTTCGTTATTTAGGTGTTCGGCGAGCCAATATCATAAATGAAAGGGTGGAGGGAAGTAGAGAGGTGCAGCGGTTGACTTTTGCTCATTCATGGCCCTTCATGTAGGAAGAGAAAGGATTTATAAAAAATCTTGTTATAACGGGGGTAATAAAAAGTGAAAAATACGAGCTAAAATGCAGACCTTCAACTAATAGTATTAAAAAAGTGCTGAAGTTTGTTAACGTTATATGACATGTTCCTTTCATAATGAGCAAACCTACTGGTGCCTCCTTTTGTGTCTGAAGTGAAATAACAATTATAGTTTCAAGATTTGATTCAAATTTTTTCCTTTGGATTTCTTGGAGTTGATGAAATTTTGATCTGAATTTACTTAATTCTCTAGAGGAATTTTGTACAAAACTAAAAATAATGGGTATCAGATTTTCATTTAAATAAGACTAATAAAAATGTTTAGATATATTTTTTTAAAACTTCGTAATACTAACATTGAGAGAAATTTATTTAAAAAATACTTTAATTTTTATATTTTTTGCACAAAAACATTGTTTTAATTAGATTTAAAATGCATAGGTCTTGCGACGAAAACTTATAGATTAATTTACGACGTTAAAATAACAGAAAATTGCTTTCCACCGAATGTTATTACATATGGAGCATTTTTTTGCAAATCGATCAGTATATAGAAGCAAATATGTAAATTATACGTATATGATAATGTTATTGATGCTCATTATTTAAGGTAAAAAAAAATAGATTTCTGTCGACATTAATTTTTATTGTAACAACTTAAAAAAACTTTAATTGTGTAACATTAGCAACTTTATGTATTATTCTTTCCAAGAACATCATTGTAGTTTTCATGGTCCTCTGACGATTTCTTTAAGTAAAAATCTGATAATGGCTTCCTTCTCATTAACTTTGATAATTTTTCTTTTAATCTTAAAGATTCTTGTCAGTATTCAAAATATTCTGAATAATCCAGAGTTAGACACTTATAGTTTTCTATCTTTTATATATAACCAATTGCAAAACGAAGGATATAGTATATTGGAATAAACCTTGAGCTCCTGAAATTGTACAATGCCATAGAAAATTTTGGAAAATCCTCCTTTTCCTCTCTCCTTTCCTCTACACAGTTCGTGCGTCTGTGTTTTCTATCGTGATTATTACCGTACAATGGATTAAAATTTCGGCCGTTATAGTATGTCAGGGAGTTCTCAAAAGAATGAACCATCAGTATAAATAATGCTGGCTATCCAAGTTGATAAATCATTTGACATTTGTGTAGGAATTATATAGAAATCCACCAGTGTTTAGAGGACAAGATTTCGGATGGTAAAATTAAAAATAAAGCATCGGATGATTTAGAGAGATGACAAAAAAATGGAGATTGCATAAAGAGTTATTAAACTACTAGAATCATCAGTATTAGTTAAACAGTGTGTTCTAAATATAACACATAGACTATTAGGAAAAAATTGAAAGGATGTACTTGATAGAATTGGATATGTCAAGTAGCACTGACCATCAGTAAGTTTTGCAGCAGTAGTGAACTCTAATAAAGTGGAGCTGCCTCCGTAGACAAACTGCAGTGGACTGCAGATTCTCTGGATTCCCTCTGTTACAGTCTTATGAAATATACCTCAACAACTGGAATTAGGATCTAGGATATAAGTTTTTAATTTTCTTAATAGCCGCCATAAAAATACTTCTAAACATTGAATTTTGAAAAAAAATCATTACGTATGTTTTTCTTCTTCTTTTAACAGCAGTCTAAGCTTAACTTTCAAAATAGATAAAACCTAATTATACACTGAACATCTCTATTTTCAATGTCTTATTCCATCTCTATTTCCAACACTTATGGCTGGCATTCTAAAAATGTATATAGTCAGAAATATTTTGAATTTTGGATATTTAAGATGCAATGAAATGTTGTATACAGTGATTACAGAATGCTGGCTATTTAGCTTCCTTATTAGGGCCAATTCATAATAATATAAAAATACAATCATTTAAAGGCATTAAAAATAAATTACAAATAAGATAACACAATCATTATAAAATGGGGAAGGTTCATTTTTTAGCTAATATACGTTTTTCCAACTGTTTTCAATCTGAAATGATTCCTCGTAATGAGTTGATTGTTCTTCCAACAAAGTATCAGACAGAGTTTCAAAATAGTTATTGACTGCAGCTAAAAAGTAATACTGTCAGAACAAACGTTCTTTTGTTTTGAGAAGCACTTGAATTTTTATTTTGTAACAACGCATTATATATTGTAACATTCAAAATAAACTTTAATTAATTTATTACTGTATTTTCAGGAAAATTTTGAAATATTTATCAGAATTTTTTCTTTTAATGTGACTTCCTGGCGTATTCTTGAACTAGAAAAAATTAAACTATACCTAATGAAGAAATGGAAGATATCCATTCCTTGTTTATTTTCTACTGATATTCAGAAATTTTCTTCCTTGATTTTCTTATTTTATGTTTAAATTAGTTTTGTAAAATTAGCAAAAGGACATAAGATTGATTACACAACGGTCAAGTGAAAATTAAAATTAAATTCGTCGATTATTTTCCTTATTTTGGTAGTAAAAATAAGTATGATATTTTGGTGCTATTCCTCAAATCAAGAAACAAAATTTACTTTTTTGATTCTACAAAAGGTCGAATCTCTACACTGTGTGTGACAATATTTTAGAACTGTACATTTAATGTTTAGCAACAATTGTATTGTTTCAGTCAAAAATATTTTTTCCTTGAATTTAATAATCCAGTTAGATGCTATCAATGATTTGAAATTAGTTGCTTTATAAGAAAGAATGAAAATTTCTTAACTTTTTGGAAGACAGTTTTGAAAATTGCTGCATATATATCCGAAATAAAGAGGATAAAATTTTCAAAATACACAACTAACTAACTTCTGAGTATTTAAATTAATTTTAAAAATTCATTTGAGGCATTTTTATAAATTTGCACAGATAGATACTAAATTAGAATATTAAGTAAAAAAAAGCATAAAAAATTACCAGACAACAAATCAAACCGCACCTTTAAATGTTAAGAAATGTAAATGCTTGCAGGCTAGTTTTGCATTTGAAAAATATTTTATTTTCAGAAACTTAAATCGCTTAAATGGAAACTAAATTTATTAGCAGGTAGGTTTGTGAAGTCAATTTTTTCAAGGTTTCAACGCGTTGTCCATAAGTAAAAGGCAAGTTTGTGCTCAGAAAAGTATTTGTGAGAAATATCTAAGGCCATATTTTGTGCTTACAAAAATCATCTGAAAACACATTTCGCATGCATTGAAGATTATAAAAGAACTTTGCCTACTATAGAATTTTCTGAGAAAATGTTGCGCAATATAAGAGAAAACTAACAATTCTGTTCTCATCAATATTTACTTGTAGAAGTAAATATTGATGAGACTTCCAGTATTATCATAATGTTTAAAAATTAAGTGATAAGAGTATTTTTTTAACAAAAAATTTAGTCTATAAGCGAAATGAAGATCTGTAATTAGTAAATTATTAAACAGCACAAACATTTGTAAAATGAATTAGTTTAGCAAATATATGATTAAGAATAAGCTCTAATAAATCTTAAATAGCTTAATACAGTTGCTAAGTTAATTACAATGACTTTTACTTCATTATTGAAAAAATATTTTATTCAAGGCTGCTCTCAATGCATTTATCAGATAAAGAAAAATATTACAGTAGCTATAAAAGTCAATATTAAAATGTTATGCAGTAAAGATCTTAGTATATATTTCCTGTCTATGGCTGTAAAAATTTAATCAAGGACTATAAAATTTTATAGAAATAAGTCACATATAAAAACTAAATTGTCTAGGCATAAAATAATGTATGCATAAATGGAAAGGTCTTACCTTGTGTATTCCAAAAGAAGAGTAGCTGTAAGGAAACAACACACAGCAGCACAAAAGGATACGTTTTGCAAATGAAATCCAAAGTGGAACTGAAAGACGGAATGGACTGGAAATCAAACATCCGTTTCGACGGCCACTGAGACGGAAGAGGAATGATTGTTGTTTGTATGGCCAGGATTCGAGCGCTTCACCAATCCTGGAGAAGGGGTCGTTGCCGGATCGACAGCCCCCTCCTCCATCTCCATTATGTCCGAAGTAGATTCGCTGAGTGAGTCCCTCTTGAGCTTGGTGCCCACAGTGCCGGGAAGGTAGGGGCAACTTGTGACATGGTTGAAGTTCTGAGACTGCATTTCCTCCTGGTCCGTCTCGCGGTGGTAGAAGTAGTTGAAGTTGGACACAATCACAGGCACGGGCAGGGCGATGGTGAGCACACCCGCAATGGCACATAGCGAGCCCACAATCTTGCCCCACACGCCGACGGGCCTCATGTCTCCATAGCCCACGGTGGTCATTGTCACCACCGCCCACCAGAAGGCGTCAGGGATACTCTTGAAATACGAACGTTCTGAGTCCGCCTCTGCATAGTAGACGGCACTCGAGAATAGGATCACTCCAATAAACAGGAAGAATATGAGCAAGCCCAGTTCTCGCATACTGGCCTTCAGAGTCCGACCAAGGATCTGCAGGCCTTTGGAGTGTCTGGACAACTTGAAAATCCTGAACACTCGTACGAGTCTAATGACTCGTAGTATGGCCAATGACATGGCCTGGTTGTTTCCTGCTCGTTCGTTCACAGACACAATTGGTAGCTCTGTGGCCTTGGCCTCGGCCACAACGGTGGCCAAGGTGATGAAGTAAGGTATAATGGCCACCAAATCGATGCTGTTCATAACATCCTTGAAGAAATTGAATTTGTTGGGACAGGCGAGGAAGCGCACCAGTAGCTCGAATGTAAACCACACGATGCAAGCCGTCTCAATAATAAAGAAGGCGTCTGTCGTCTTAGGCACCTCATCTTCGACGACTCGTGTCATGTTGTTGGTTGTGTTGAAGAGCTTGTAGTGCTTGAACTCGGGCAGCGTCTCCAGGCAGAAAATGAAGATGGACAACAGGATCACCACCACTGAGATGATGGCGATGACTCGGGCCGCCTGCGAACTCTCCGGATACTCGAACAGAAGCCACATCTTCTTCTGGAGCTCCTGTTCAGGCAAGGGCTTCTCCTCCTCTTTGATGAAACCCTCGTCCTCACGGAACTTGTTGAAGGCCACTTCTCCCAGCTCGTAGAACTTGATCTCCTCGGCGAAGACGTCGAGGGGCACGTTGACGGGCCTCCGCAACCGGCCTCCGCTCTGGTAGTAATAGAGGATGGCGTCGAAGCTCGGTCGGTTGCGGTCGAAGAAATACTCGTTGCGTAAGGGGTCGAAGTACCGGATGCGACGGTGGGGGTCACCCAGCAGGCTGTCGGGAAACTGATGCAGCGTCCGCAGCTGGGTCTCGAACCGCAGGCCGGACACGTTGATGACCACCCGCTCGCAGAAGTCGTGGTCGTGCGGGATGGGCTCGAAGTGATGGGGGGAGGAGGTCTGCTGTGTCTGCGGCTGGCTCTGCTGCTGTTGGTCTGCACCGCCCAGCTCCTCGCTGCCCAGCTTCGGAAGCGACCTGGGAAGAGAAGAAGAGGAGAGGCGATGAGAAACGCTGCCGTTCCCCTCCTTGCTGCCTCCAAGCGAGGAGGTGCGGCGCGGCCGGAGCACGGGGGTCACACCCCATTTCTCGGCGAACTGTATCCGCGAAATCTTGGCTCGGAACCTCCGCCAGCGTGCGGAAGTAAACGCGAAGCAGCGGCTACTATTGTGGTCCGTCGCGGCGACGAGTGAGCGATCCCACGGCAGACCGGACACCGAATGACGGACCGGGGCCGCAACAGAAGCACAGGGGGCGCTACCCGAATGACGTCACGCTCGCATCAAACCCCCAACCCCTCTTCCGAGCCTCTCGCAAGATCTCCCACCGCAGGTAAAAATTGCAGCATCAGTTGATCTAAGAGATCGAATGTATTGGAAAAGTCGATCTCACCTGGAAGTCAGCGAAACTCTCCAGATAAGTGGAAAAAGATGCAATGGTCTCACTGATTTCGGAAAAGAGAACTGCGGATAAAAGTATCACTCGGGTTGCTGCTTTTAGAAAGATCGATAAGCTCGCGGATAACCCAACATTTGATCATTTCGTACCGCAAATTAGCTTTCCTTTTTTCGTTGGCGATAGAAAGCAATTTAAATGCCGTTTATTGAGTTAAATTGGCTCTTTCAGAGCATTATTCACGTTCTTAGTTTGCAAAAATTCGTTCATGAATTTTACTGTCGGTCAATGGATAGAAATATTAATTTTTGTTCTTGTTTTTTCTTTTAAATGTGAAACTAATAAATCACTGCATAAATGTGTTCGATGAAAGGCAGCAATTATTAAATAACATTGTTAAAGAATTAAAGTAACTCTTTTTTATTTAAGAAAGAAAAAACTGAAATTTTATTTTCGCAGGACACGTAAGAGAATATACACAAATTGTTAATTTAGCCTGTAAAACAATCATGTCCAAGAATTCTAAGAATACATTCAACAAATATTTTTATATCTGAATTAATATTAATTTCTGCGCATATTAACAAATATTTGTAGTTTATGATTAAACGAAAACATTAAATTTATAGACAGGGCAATAATTTTTACTTTTAGCACTTAATGAAATAATAATCAAATTAATAAGTTGAATGTTCGCGATAAAGTGAAAATTAACTTGTTTAATATATTTTAATGCGAGAAAAATATTTTCATCCACTTCCTTGGAACAAGCGTAAAAGAATGCCTTTGTTTTATATTCCCAATCTGTATGTATGATACATTTTATCTCACATTAATTTAATAAATGGTAAATATTGTCTATTCATAAAACTTCTCTTTTGCTCAATTTTATCTTCTTTCAGAAGTTCAAAGGGAGAAAAGAAGCGCATTCAACTGTCTATGGCTAAATCTGTAGAGATAAGTAACTTATTTTTGAAAATTAATTGAATGATTCCAAAAATAAAAACAAATGAAATTAAAGGCATTTATTATTTTAATTAATTTTTAGAGATAGTTATGAGTTTCAAAACATAAGACACTTTAAAATCAATATTTGAGTAAATTTTTCATAATTTATGTAAATTATTTGAAAAACATTTCTATAATTGCTAATTTATTAATATCGCAAATAAATTTATCGTTTCTTAAATCGAATTTTCTCTTTCTAAATCTGTATTAAGGTTTTTATTTTGAGCTTAGTGGTATGTTTGTCATTTAAATATAATCTTCTCACAAAATCTGTTTTTAAATTCAAATTATTCAAGTTAAATAACTTGGATCCAAAAATCTTTTTAAAAATAAGCTAAATCTCTTTCGAGTGAATTCTTTGTGTTTTGTCACTAATTTCAGTTGAAATATAATAAATTTCCTTCTTCATTTCAGTTAAATAATTTTTAATCGTCTATCAATATCTAAATAATTAAATTTAAGTGAGTTATATTTTTATTGGTTTGAAGTATGTTGAAATATTTGAAACAAAGGCACTTTTGCAATGCACATTTATTACAATTCAAAATGAGCTATGAAAGAAGAATTAAGCTTTCTTGAAATGTTTCATGCAAAATTGAAAATTAATTTCAGCCGTTTCCTCGATTAATAGATGAAGTTGAAATACACAGTTCAGAAGTGTAAAAAAAATCAATCGTTTGTCACAATAAAGCAATCCTCTTTAAGACGTTCTTACTGAAAAATCCATTAATTATGAATATAAGGTAAGACATTAATTGTTGAATAATTGCGAGATTTTTCTATACTGTGTTTATATGTTGATAATAATTTTCTTTCTTTTCGCAATTTTCAGAGAAGTTAAAAGCTGTTTAAATATTTGAGTTCATACAGTCGTGATAAAAGTTTTTTCAAAACATTATATAGAAATTTATTATTTATATTTTTAAAAGATGAAATAGTTGATGAACATGAAATTCGAAAACATATTTTTGCCATTACGAATTTCTGCATTTTAAAACTTTCATTAATCAGTCATGAATATTTTTCAAGAAAATATAGAATGTTTCAATATTTGAGTTTTCCATTATCGTCTGAAAAGTTTAAATTTCTATTCTGCATTTTTCTTCCTAGATTGTAGGTAGTGTCTCACCAATAATAGTTTTCATAATTAAATCGATTGCATTTTTTTCTATATTTGTTTTCTTTATTATAGAATCCTGTTGAATGTTGAATTAACGAGAAAAAATCATTGTGTGTATAGGATAAAGTTTTTTTATTCCTTACACAAAAGTTGAATTCTTGTTTCAGAATCATTCATATTTGCTATTTTTTATTCTTTCAGTCTAAGAATAATTCATCCTGTTTACTTTACAATTCAATTGAAATTGTAAATGGAACAGAATTTCATTGAAATTGTAAATAAAAAAATACATTGCCTCATTCTGTTAACCTATAAATTTGACACTGCACTTCTAAATAAGTATACTATCACAAGCTGCCCTTCACTGTCCTTTTGCTCCTACCTCCATGAAGTGTAGTAAGTATAATTATGCTCTTCTGACATATAAATAAATTTATTTTTTGAAAGATCTAATGGAAAGATGGTCTCCACTTCTTCATAAAATATTTTTAAAGGCAGTTCAAATATCTTTCCAATGTAACTTCAAAAATTGTTAATGATTTATTATTTTTAATTTTAATAATTTCTGTATATAATAAATTATATCATTTCTACATATGAGCCGCTTGATTTTAAAAGCGGAGTCCTGCAATTTTGGTCAAAATGGTTGCTATTTTTCGTTTCAAATTCGATGAAGATAGATACATCATTTGGTGTAAAAACGGGATATCTGCCATTCCCAGCCACGTCGCATAGCATTAGAGTTCCCGTATTATCTTAGAAGGAGGCTTCTCCTGAGATGACCCATTTTAACATCAGTTTTGCCGTTCTGCCCTAGAAAGTCCCTTCTAAAATTAAGCGCCTAAATTAGTCCCCTTTTAAATTAAGCGATTCATATAATTTCTCTTATTTCTATAAAAAATTTTTTTTCTAATTTCCATACATTTAATAGTCCCTATATTCATATTCCAATTTACATATTTTCTATAACTTCTTCTAGAGCTTCTGTTTATTCTATGTTTCTATAACTACTGTCACTTGACTAAGTTGTTGATTTATTACTTTCCCTAATATTTTAAAAATGAAAAATAAGTCAACATTCCATCTAATAACTCGGTCAAGTACTTGATTCCATTAAAAATAGATCATGAGAAAATGTTCTCTTCCTTCATAAATTAAATAAATCCTGAATAACTAGATATTCCCAAAAGTACACTAAGCTTAACCATTAGCACAGGCCGATAGATTTTCTCCACCAAAACTCCTCGGAATACCCAACCAAAAATCCAACTCATTTCCCGGAAAAGTGTAAATTATACTTAATCACGACATGGGGGTTACTGAATTAAATTTTTCTCCAGTCAGGTTCTAGATTTACTTCCTCAGTAACCTAGCAGCCCAGGAGTCTATTTTTAGCTCACGAAAGCCATTTTCTCCATTTTCACTCCTTTTATTGTTTTATTTCCCCCTTTTTTTCAGAGGAAACCCTTTTCTTTCAAACAGTCCAGACTAACAGTCCCAGCGAAAATACTCGGATAACTTTTTCACCCCTTTTTTTAAATGGAAAAATCGAAAAAGTTTTAATTACCGCGATAAACCTGGGAAAGCCGAAAACCAGTTGGGGGTTAAGTAGGCTCTTAATCTTGCCTTTGTCTTTTATTGGGCTTTCAGAAGCAGTTTCTAAAGTTAGTAGATTTTTTTTTCTCTTTAAGAGATGATAAAATATTACCGGAGATTTCAGTGTCTAGAGTATGGCAGAAGGGCAATTTCCGATGCAAAATGATCTAGTTAGTGGTTGCTTGCTTTAAGTGTCGATTAATTTTTTTCAGTAAACATAAAGAGCATTCATAATAGATGCTGGTCTTTATTTTTGCAATATATTAGGATTGAAAACGAATTTTTATGCTCTCAAATAATGGACAGGATTCTTTTTTATCTTTTAATTGTTATATCTATTTTTTCAACATTGTTCGATGTAGCTGAAATTAAGTTTCTTCTAAAGAAGTATTAAAATGTTGTAATTTTTCATGACAAGTCTTTTATTTTGATGGGTAAATGAATTTCTTTTCTTATTTGTGTGCAATAGTTAAGTTTTGCTTCAAAATTTATATATATATATATATATGTATATTATGATATACCAACTTGACTACTACTAGATTATGGTATACTAACTGGATGCATTGTAAAATTTGTAATTTTACATTGTATCCAGATAGTATACACCGCAATATTTTTAAAGTATTTTTAGCTTAATTATATCAACGTCGCGGTTTGCAGCTTTTAGAGGGCTATTTTCGGACGTACCTCGTAATTTTGAACCACTGTCCTATGACGAGGGCGACACCTGGCGTAGTAAAAGATATTTGCTTTATAACTTCATGTTTTTAGTTTCGTTTAAATACACTATATGCCCAAAAGTATCCGGACACTTGCAGATTTTCACATTTTTTAGAATTTCTCCGGAATAGTTTAACTGAATGCCTTCAAACTTCGGACATGTTAAGAATAGACAATAACTCACATTTTACATTGAAGATTTGTCCTGAGGGCAATTAGGGGACCTTCTACAAACTGATGAAGACAAAAACATTTTTGGCCCACTCCGCTTCACTCAATACCGATAACAAAATGAAACTTTCAGAAATGGTAATGTATAATGTGCATAATATTTACAGGAATTTTCGTAAACTCAACACAAATATTTGGGAAGATATAAAGGTTTTCTTAAAAAATCTCAAATTTTCCCACTTGTTTTTTGCTTATAACATGCAGAGTGTTCCGTTATATTATACGAAACTTACAGAAAAGATGACAATATGTTAGAAAAGCATTTTGTAAAAATTTGGAAAAGAAGTTTTGAATATTACAGGAATTATGAGCATTTTTAGTAAATACTGTTTTACTGCGCATGCGCGAAACATAGTGTAATTTTTCTTTCACAACTTTAAAGCCAGATATATTGGGCAACTTATATTAAAAAATTCAGTTCAATATAATTAGTATTCAGAAAGATATCGGCATTACAACTAACAGAATTTTAGCTCCTGTCGAAGAGAAGCTAAAAGATGAGGGGTTGTACACAAATTGATATTTTTTAAACTTGTATCTTTAAATAGTTATATAGAATTGTATAGTAGTTAGAATTTGCTGAATACCCATGAAGACATCTAACATTCGTAACGAATAAAAAAATATATATGTAGAATTATTAAAATATTTTAAGAAAAGAAATTAATTACATAAAAAATCGTTTCGCCATAAAAGAAATATATTTAAAAATATCGTTTGACCTTAAAATTGTAATATGCAACTTGTTAATAATCATGTAAATAATATAATTATAGTAATAAAATTTTTGTTATTTATAGTGCCTAATTAGCTGGAATTTAAGTTATGTGCGTAATTGATAAGTCTTAATGGGTATTCAGCAAATTCTAACCACTATACAATTCAATATAACTATTTTAAGATACAAGTTTAAAAAATATCAATTTGTGTACAACCCCTCATCTTTTAGCTTCTCTTCGACAGGAGCTAAAATTCTGCTAGTTGTAATGCTGATATCTTTCTGAATACTAATTATATTGAACTGAATTTTTTAATATAAGTTGCCCAATATATCTGGCTTTAAAGTTGTGAAAGAAAAATTACACTATGTTTCGCGCATGCACAGTAAAACAGTATTTACTAAAAATGCTCATAATTCCTGTAATATTCAAAACTTCTTTTCCAAATTTTTACGAAATGCTTTTCTAACATATTGTCATCTTTTCTGTAAATTTCGTATAATATAACAGAACACTCTGCATGTTATAAGCAAAAAACAAGCGGGAAAATTTGAGATTTTTTAAGAAAACCTTTATATTTTCCCAAATATTTGTGTTGAGTTTACGAAAATTCCTGTAAATATTATCACATTATACATTACCATTTCTGAAAGTTTCATTTTGTTATCGGTATTGTGTGAAGCGGAGTGGGCCAAAAATGTTTTTGTCTTCATCAGTTTGTAGACGGTCTCCTAATTGACCTCAGGACAAATCTTCAATGTAAAATGTGAGTTATTGTCTATTCTTAACATGTCCGAAGTTTAAAGGCAGTAAGTTAAACCATTTCGGAGAAATTCTAAAAAATGTGAAAATCTTCAAGTGTCCGGATACTTTTGGGCATATAGTGTATGCAGTATCTATAAGGGTCATTCTCATGAAAAAAGTACAAATAGCTAAAAAAATATTTTACAAAAGTATGTAAAAAATCTTAAAAATTGCGTGTATATTTATATTTAAGCTTAATAAATAACCTTATATTAGTGGTCAAACTTTCTATTTTATTTTTCACTGTTTTTTTTTTAGTTTTAAATTTTTTGATCTGTCTACGAAGGAGACACGATAGTCAAAGGAACTTTTACATTTCAAACGAAATCCTAATTGACTAATTATTGCACAGATTTGTTACAGATTTATTTCTTATAATTAAACAATAAAATTAGTTATTAAAAACCAATGCGAGATAACTTAACATTTGAAAATAAATAGCACTTTTTAAATAATGGCACTAACTGTGCATTATGCATTAGTTAAATAATATTTGCAAACAATTTCAAATAAATGGAAGTCAACATTTCGCAGCAAAAAATAAATTATATACTAGATTAAACAATATCATATATTTATTTATTAATAAACAATCTATTAAGTCTCGTGTTGAGTTTTTTCTACTCTCTTCTCTCAAGAATTTGAGCATTTGACTGCTTAATCATTTTTAATTTTGGATATTCCCATTTTTTCTCAAAATAAATTTAGCCTATTAAAATGTTTTTTTATAGATTATTGAAGCTTTAATATTATAAATATTCTATATGAATTGTTTACCTTAATTCTTTTCGAGAATATAATTTCAATTTTAATTTTAACATATACAAAAGAAAATCACCAAATTTCATAAAAAGTATCTACCAAAGAACTTTTAATTGATATTATTTTCATTTATCTAACTGTATCATGATTTTTGAGAGTTTGTCACTTTCATTGACAATGCCATCCTCTCTGTGGAGATGTTGTGTCCACGGAGGAGAAAAAACTAAGTTTTGAATTTTTAAGTGCCTTGATTTTTAGGTGGCTAAAATGGTACACTTATTTTTATTAAATTCGATATTAAACCTATCAAAATTTTGTATTTTAATTATAAATTAGATTTTTCTTAACTTACTTATGATGTCCGTGGAATGGAAGCTGAGAATTTTACCATGCTCTAAATGGAACTAATAAATTGGAATATATTCAATAAATTCGCAATAGAACGAAAATTTTTCCTTAAAGAACAAATTGTCTGCCTCTCTTATAAACTCTTTATGATGATGTGATATGAGTTGCCATTTATGATATTTTTTAAAAGTTATTTTCTTTGTCCACAGAGGGAGACTGGGGACAAAGTGTAAATATTAATTACTATGTAAAAATATTTAAAAAAATGTTAGGCCAGACCTTAACTAGAAACTTTAAACTAGTTAATACTGAAAAAAAATTGCTTGAGTGTCAGTAAATATTATTTTGAATTTCATGTGTAGGGACGTCCACGGAGGGGACTTTTGACTTATATTCGTTGAAAAATGAGAGTTAAATATTAAAACTATATTGGTAGAAACGCATTGAATAGCTTTCTTAAAACTTAAATTATACATTGGAGCAAAAATATTAGGACATTTGTTGCACTTGCTAATTTTTATCACTCCGGGTCTGTAAAAGCACCTTTTATTGAGAATGACCCATAACTGAAGCGTTTTTTCCTATTAATTCTTATTAGGCATTGCAATAATAAAGAAGGATATCATTTTCATGTTGTTTTATCATTACATAATTTCCTGGCGAGCAAACTGGTCATCGAAGGTGGCTAGTTGGTAAACAAAAAGAAAAAAAGTTTGAATTCACAATATTCATGAAGATTAATGTTCATTTTTTTATACGAAGGGCTTTTATCCTAGATATTATTGAAATAACATAGCAGTTTCTATGCCTGTGTAGGTTATCTCAATATGAGATTAACTGCACAAACATGGAAAGTGTTAGTTACACTCTCATAGCATTTTTATAAACTTATTTTTTTAACAGATTAACAATATTGCTACTGTTACTCACCATCATCGATAATGTAGCTTTTCTCGAATGAATTATTAATGTTTTCTCTTTTGTTTTTGAAAATGCATCATTTTAGGAATTTAACTGCATTATTATGAAAAGGACATCATTAGAGGCTAAGTAAGGTACAACATAAAACAATTTGAATCTTAGCTATAAAGTGCATATGAACATATGATTTGACTGCTTAACAATAAAAATTAACTCAATTTAAGCTTAGAAAATGTGCAACGAAAAACTGACATTAAAAAAAAATATAACAGAGGTAGTAGGCAGAGTTAATTTTATAAAATCTAACAGCAATTTTTCAGGATTGCCTTAATTTGAGCAATGTTGCATCGGGTAATTATTATCACACATTCTTCTTACATGTATGAATCTAAGCATTTTGCTTTTTATGCCAAGCATTAATCATGATAACTATTTAGATAATTAAATTAGGTAAAAGGCATTAATTTTTAAATAAATTTCACAATTTCTTTACTATACAAATGACAGTGCCGCCCAAAATTTTTATCTTTTAAATTTTATTTTTGTTCGATAGTAAAATATTACTCTACAATAACTGTAAATACCACCACTCTCAGTATGGTTAATGCATGGCATTGGTGAGGAGCATTAATCGGAAGAAGAATGTTTTAGGTCCTATTCTCCGGCTGTGCTCTTAACCAACATTATTTTTAAAAAACTGGCAGACCGATGCGCACTTTAGAATGAATTTCTCGATGCAGCCTGTCTGACTGCTGGACGTTTTCCTCCAAACGAAACAAAAATGTGAGCTATTTACCCCTGAAAAGCCTCCAGAAAGGCAACCTACCCTCATATACTGGAGTTAATTCAGACTCTCACGTCAGGTGATATTTAAGTGCTCCAAGATAGCTTTGGAATGACGTAGCGAGGTTAAGTGGCGCCAAGGTAATATATATGATAATATCGCCCTCTCGGCATCGTCAGTGACTTAGCTTGTGTAAACGGCGCCTATCTATCCATGTTTCTTTGAGTTTATGAGCGTTTACTCTTTGCTTTAATCTATGATTATAGTGTTCAAAAATGGAGTTGTTCAAAAGTGTTAAAATATTTTGCAATTTCCTTAAATAAATGTCACGTGTACAGTGCAGCATGTAAATCATCAAAAGAAAATCTATCATTAAAAAAATTATGCTGAAGTCAGCATAAAAAATTCAGGGAATCACGAATCGCATTTATGTCATTTGTATCGGGTGTATTCTACTAGAGAAAAATGCTATCTTCATTTTGCAAAATAGATTGAAAACTACTCTTCGCAACTGTCTAGAGTGGAATGTATGTACAAGCAACTCTTACGTTACAGATACCTGATAACAGGGTGCAAAAGTTGGAACAAACATCTTACAGGAAGGTATTATAATAACAAGGCTGATATGTAACAGAGGTAAAAATAGCATTGGCGAATCCGGGGGGGGGGGGGGCGGGCGGCAACCTCCAGAGCTAAACCAAAATTCTTGATTTTATTTAAAATTACTACAACTATTTTTTCTTAATTTTTATTTTAAAAAAAATAATAAAATCATGACAACATTGCTTTCCGGGTTGACAGGCTCGAAAATTTTCCTACTTTTGTAGTCATTCCACTTGTAGCGTTGACGCGGTTGAAAAACTTTTTTGGTTAGTTATTTCATTGTATTTTTTATTAAATTATCGAAGTTATTGTAGTGTTCTTTATTATTCTTATTGTCAGGTGAGGAAAGTCTGTAAAGTTAAAGTGTTTTGGTTTAAAAAAGCCGTGAGGTTTGACATTCGTCACTACGATACAAAATTTTTATGACCTCAGCCTCTCCCCCTCCCACAAACACACTCGAATCCTTGATTTGCCACTGAAAAATAGTAATAATCCTCTGACATAAGGTATTTTGACTTCTGCCTTACTCTACGGCTTTGTTGAAACATTGAAATAACTGTGTTATAAGAGAGATGAATGTATATTATAATGTAAGTAGTTAACTTACTTTAGTTACATTGAAGTTCTATTTTGTAAATATGCTAGAGCTAAGTTGGGACGGAAATGTTATAAAGATGCATTTCGGTTAACAAAATGTCATTGCGCTTCTCTTTTAAATAGTAAATATTATATTTTTCAAACTCTCTTTAAATATTTCTTAATAGTCAAATATATTTCCATCTTTAAAATTTCAAAAATGGTTTTGCTATAAATGCTTTTTAATATCATTTCGTATATCATATAGTTCAGCACTGTATTACCTTTGGAATAATACATAAATACACATTCACTGTAAAGTAACATTTATGCATTCTACGAAAAACGTAAAGCCAACAGCAAGGAAATTATAATAAAAATATTATTGAATGACGAATGTATGCTGACGTAGTACATATTTTCTAATTTTTATGATTTTTATTTTCACTAATTGATCCAAAAATCAAAATTTTTTTTATTATAATGTACGTATATACTTTTGTACAAAACTTTTTATCTTAAAATAATTATCCGCAAAAGAAAATTAAAAATATGGTACAAAGAAATTTTAAAAGTCCCTTTGCGATACCGTTTATCTGTTTCTGGTTTAAATAATACACGAACTTTATTTTCTATATTACTGAGAATATTTCATCATCTTTTACAAATGAGAGAATGCTGGATTAGAATAAATAGAATTTCACAATAAGCATTAAGTACGGGCAAATTAAATAACAATTTCATTTTAATAAACAGGAACTAATGTTATGTTTTGCTTTTGAGTTTTAAGCACATTAAATGAACATGTTTTAATAAAAGTATTTATCCAATAAAAGTCTTCCTTAAGTTTCTGTATTTTCGCCCAGAAATACGTAGGCATACCGAAAAGCTCCGAAACTTTTTCTGAAAAGTTCCAACGAATGAGAGCACAGTATTATGCGTGAGGCGATAGTAACTTGCAACCTTGATGACATAATGGGGCAGGTGACATCACTGTTGTTTACATCAGGAGTTATTAAAGTGGGATTTCTGAGATCACGTGTATATGGTTGTTTGCGATTACTTAAATTACATTACCCTGATGGATCAAACAACTTCTGATCTTAACTCAACAATCTCATCTGAGGTATTAGCTTATCCAGATTGCTATTATGCTAACTATTCTGCAAATGCAATAGTTTCTTGCCAGTTGCTAGAGTTCTATAAGCTAGTCTGGAAACTTTTTGGTACTGTTACGTAGTGCTCTAAAGGCTCATCAGTGGTTTAGTGCAGTGGTTCTCAAACTTTTTTCACTCGCGAACCCCTTGATTAGTCCTTTTATTTCTTGAGTATGCCCACTGCTATATCTCCTCCAACCATCCCTCAGCACAAAAAAAATTTTAGTAATATTGCCAAGGACTTATGTTAGCTCAAGAATCAAACCACTCTAATGAACTTAATAAAATTTGTAGGATTAATCTTTGATTTTATATTTTATTCTACTTCTTAAAAATATTTTTAGTTCAACTTCAAAACAAATGAAAACAGCACCGAAGTAAGTTTTCATTAACTTGTGATGAGAGCTAACAATGACTCAATTACTAGATACTATCAACCTATTTCATTTTCCTCATTTCGTGAATAGGCTTTCGGACTCGTACAATTTTCACTTTCATTTTTCAGACGAACTTGAAAAACGAAATTACAGAATATTCTGACATTTTGTGTTTTCCTTTATTACGAAATCACTTTCACGTACCCCTAACTGGTCCCCCGTGTTCCCACAGGACTACGTGTACGAAGGTTGGGAACCTCTGTTCTAATGGGTTAAAAGTGGACATGGCATGGTTGAGGAACATGGATCGAAGGAAAAAGGTTATGCGTCTTATCTCTGCCTGTGATTTGTTGAAATACCGAAGTGAACTTTAGCAACAAATTTGCTCACTGTGGTCAGGCTGGCTGCGGAAGGTTTTCTAGTTTTTCACCAAGTGAAATACAAATGTGGGTAAGTTTCCCCTGAAAGTCTACTAGGAAGGCAGCTTACTCCTGTATACTGGAGCTAAATCAGATTCCTATCCCATGTGCTTCAAGATCGTTGATGCCACACTTCCCCTTCATTATAAGTCCTTAGCTAGGCGTGTTAGGCCAAATAATTTACAACCGCCACCATAACGTAATCATACGTTATCACATGCAAGTGATCATATGATGATAACACAGCAATTTCTTTGGGCAAGCAGTCTTGTCAAGATTGCAAATCACAAACATTGGAAGCACAATCCTATGGTGAATGCCATTTCTTGGGCTATACAGATCTCGTATTGGAACTCTTTAGAACAACCTGCGTATAAACTTTAAAATAATTATTGGGCCACAACACCAAATAATGTGTTTAAATATTTTTGAATGGTTGTAAATTAAGTAAGGAAAAAAAATGCCATCATCAAAATCAAAAACATTTCCCAAAAACTCTTTCTATTCTTTTGTGTCTTATTATGGAATAACTAATTATCTTGCCTAAAATCGAGGAATTCTAATTTATCTTGCCTAAAGAAGAAGAAAACAAAACTATTTGTAATTCTGCCTACAAGCATTTTAATCAGAAACATAATTCTTTGATATATGCTCTACGTTTTTACCATATTTAACAAAATTAATTTAATTGACAGTTTGGCATTTTTAGATTTATTGCAACTTGTAGCGAGATAAAAGGTAAAAAGAAATTCGAGTTTCGCTCAAATTTCATATTACTTTACATTCCGTCTTATTTTAAGAACAACTTTAAATTCTGTCTCATTTTAAGAGCAACTTACAGATAACTTTAGTTATATTTTCTTTTTTTCCTTCCTTGTATACATGTTTTGTTATTAAGGGATTAATATCAAATAGCGAAAAAGTTTCATTTTGTAATATAAATGTCTTCTATTCCAAGAGACGGTGTTTATAGGTTTAATAAACAGAACGCAGTTACAGAATTGAACACTTTGTCATCCAATATATGGTATGGTCATAAAACATAAATACTGCAATAAAATTATCTATTTAAAATTTACAAGGCTTTAAAAATACCTTAACGTAATTTTTAATTATATTGAACTACCCTTATCTTAACGCGTTTTTTATCGAATGATAGGACGCGATGGTAAGATTTCGGCTTTGAAATCCAATTCCTCTGAAGATCCGCCGTGTACGTTGGCCTGGTGCACATGAAATTCGAAATCTAGAGTCAACTGTCCTCCCATTGATGAGGCGCGAAAGTTTGAATAGGAGCGTGACAGCTCAGGTGTCATCCTCGTCATCTGATACAGTTCAAAATGACGAAGTCCATACCAAAATAGGCATCGTGTTTCTTCGAAACAGGATATTAATATAACTAAATTAAACCTATCGTATAATATATATAAACTTATCGTATATCGTATATAGATGGCACAAAATAGTCCTTAAACGTAAGCAGCGAATCAAAAGTTAGTTTTTAATGAAATAGCACTGAAAATAGGATGAATGGGAAAAAGCGCGATGGGTTGTGTGGTTCAATGAAAATTAAATTGGTCATTTCTGTTCAACGAGAGTTGAGACATTTTTGTTCAACGAGAATTGTTATGGACCCACTCCTCCAGATATCAAGATTATAAAATAATGGTATAAAAAGTTTTAAGAAAATGATAGCATTGGCCTTTCGAGAAGTGGAAGGCTTGCAGTAATTGATGCATATGGGAACTTCTTTTCGTCGTTTAGGCCCTGCAAGCAGATAATTGTCCCGACTTGCTGGATTTGCAACTGAGATTCTCAACAAAATAAGTGACAATAACTATTATTGAAATCGTGTTTATTTCTCAGATAGGTAAATCACATTTTCATGCCTTCGGAGAGATAAATAAGCATAATTTCCGTATCTGGAGATCTCAGAACACACAGGTTTCTTTACATCCAGAGAGAGTCAGCCTTGGCATTCTTTAGCTATAAAGTGGGCCCATGCTGAAATTTACTAAGGTAATTAGTCTTACTACAAGCTCGATTATGATATTGACGATTTACAAAGACATATATCCAGATATAATAGCTTTGGGTAATAAATGTTTCTAATCAGGGAAAAACTTTGTGCTCATCCCATATAATAAAAGTTACCACTGTGCGGAAGGCCGTCTTATCCAATGCGCTAAGTGGGCTATAGCCCAGTAGCGCCATTGATTCAAGGACATAAATTTACTACACTGAATTCCTTTTTAATTTTGAACCAAAAAATCTATTTAGCTGTCACTTTAAAAACGAAAAGGCTCTAATTTGCTAAACTGTATTGCGTTAATTTTGAATAGGGGGCCTCTTTATTTTTTGCTCCTCCATCGTTTTTTTATGTAGGCGTTTTTTTGGGGGATCATAGGCGCTCAAATTCCTTGCTACGTTTCTGATAAGGGGCGCCAAATAACTCTATCCCAGGTGCTCAGATTTGTTAAGACACTCTGATTATGAGAATAATTTTGTTAAATTAAATCATTTCAATTCTAAAAAATAAGATAAGGTAAAATGGTAGGAATGGACGTTCCTGGGTTTGCTTTGACTCATGCTGTTTTTAGTCCACCTGAGAGTAGTAATAAAGCGAGAGAGAGAAGAAATCCCTCCTTATTCCAAGATGGTATGTATTTTTTTAAATGTGAGCAAAAATGTTTCAAAATATCTTAATGACATATAAATCAGGAACACCAAGTTCTCAAGTGGATAACTAAAGTAAAGTTAGATTTTCAAAGTTCATCATTACAAGTGAAAGCACAAGTAAAAGAGGAAAATAAAAAAAGTTATAATACCTAAAAGGTGTTTTGATTTTTATTGATAGTTTTTTGTGATTACTTATATTTTATTATCCGTTTTTACTGTTGTATTCTGTGAAGGATTTTCAAACTGAGGATTGAGTTTAATTTTCTCTATAGTTTTAATTCTAAGTCCAGTTTGAAATACTGTATGGAGGCTTTTTATATAGCTGGCTTTCTTTCGACAGTTCAATGCACAGCGACAACATATTTTCTTGTTTTATACAGGTTTTGAATCTTTTTGATTTACAGTCGCAACATGTTTTAGTGTTTTATGTTGTAAATGCATTTGAAAAATGTAATTAATACTTTTAATGCCTTTTATTCTTAACATTTATTGACGGTTGTCATCAACCCATACAGGTGACAGAAGATTCTTATGTTCTTTATTTATTTCGAGAATTTTTTTTCGTAATTTTGTATTTTGATGCTTTTTAATGTATTCCTTTACTATCTATTATGGGTGATGCTAGAAACAAATTCACGGCTCAGTAAATAAATGCTGGCTTATTGGTTCTTCTCGCCGTCGGTCTCTCCAAAGCTTCACACCCATTAAAGCAGTCTGGATCGGAGTGGGCAAAGGAAGGAAAGAAGAAAGATGGTATCTTTCAACCAAATCAAGAGTCATCTTAACCCATTCATCAGCTTCCAAACATTATTCACCCACAATGAAGGAAAACATGCATACCCACATGCCACTAACAAACGATCCCTTCCTCTTAATTTGCCCTAATCTTAGACAGTGGCGGCGAGTGAGGGGGGCTGTTGCCCCTATTTTTCTGGGAAAAATTAATTTTTATTTCCTTTTAGCTGTTTAAAACTAGAAATCATAAAAAAGCAATTGTATTCGTGAAAGCTAGCTATTTTTGTAACAAAATTTTTAAATATTTTTGTTTACCCCCTATACTCCCAGGTACTTTTAGATATCAGTAAATTTTTTGCCCCCTCACATTTCTCACCCTATAACCGCCACTGACCTTAGACAGTCTGAGCTGAATTCTTTTGTTTGATGCCTTTTACTGCAACCTCAACATTTGTCAAACCATTTGCATTTCACTCTTTCTATACTTCTAGCTTCTGTAGTAAGACTTAAAATGCTCTTTAGCTAAATTTCCGTGTTTTTCACAAGATCCGATTTTACACTCAGGTCGAGGAAAAGTGCATCTGCACTGGCATTCAAATGAATATCTAAGTCAAGTTGTTATGTAAATGGATTAACAGTTAACTACCTACAAATTCCTACTTTTATAATCAAGATAACGTTTAATTTTGCAGGTGGTACAGATGATGTGCCAGCAATTTTTTCTTCTACTTACAGAGTGGTACAACTGTTGTATCACAAAGTCATGAGAGTTTCACTCCCCTCGCGTAGCTGATCTGTGCGTCTGTTTCATAAACAAGTAGATTGCTTGATTCCGTTGTGCTATTGAATCGTCGCATGTTCGATGAATAGGCTTATTTTTAATGAGGGAAGACAAGAATAGGTAACCCGGAGGGTGTTTATAACCCCTGCTTTGTTCGATTTTTTTTCGAATCTTCGCCAAAAGATTATATTTTCCATTCAAGGTGGGAAATCTTACCTCGAAAAAATGAAGAAAGTAGGACTATTTGCGCCATTTCTTAGCAATATTCAGAAATACAAAAAATAATCGCGGAATAAACGAGACGCATAAGTAGCGACGAATTCACTTTCAAGGATGCAATTTTTCTCTTCGTTGCATGGCATGCGACGCCGACAAAGAAGGGTTAAAAAGGATCACAGATCTCACGGTCTAATGATTTATTATGAAGCTCTTTCTTGAGAAGTCAATATATTAGTTTTAAAAGGGTATTTGAGATTTCTTCTAGTGTGTATCGTAAAGTTCAACGCGTATACATTTTAAATTATTCTACTTATGGATACCTTCAATGATCAAACTGTTTTATCTCTAAGCCTTCCCTGGCCATAAATAATTCGGCGGAAAAGCTTGAAATGCATTAATCAGTGGGTAAAATGGTGAACATTTAGTGAGTAAGGTATTATTCTTAATAGATTATAAGAAAAAAAATCTGAGCGGCAAATTTAAAAATTAGGCTGTCAAATCTTCGAATAAGTTCTCTATCCACCATCTATAACTGAGACAAATGATGGAAAAAAGTATCAACTGCCATAAACTTCCAGTTTTATCAAGCAACTGTCTTTTTCTTGTTGTAAATCAGTGAAAATAGCTTTGGAGGTTAATTAGGTGACTTCCTGGTTAGTAACAATGTTAGATAGACAAAACGCAAGTCAATTAATTTAAATTCTGAAATGTTTTAGCATTTCCTTAAAGACAACTACATCGAAACTTCTACAGTATGGCAATGCTACAGAAGCAAATCAGCAGGCAATCTCTCCGTCGACGGATATGATACAACATTTGATAATGATCTACTGTTCTAGTGATAAACCCAAAATGACATTCATTTAGCTTTTTGCCTTTTTTACTCCTAGATAACAAACGAACACTTTTGATCGTGTTCTTTTTCACATAGACTAAGAGACAGACCTCCCTAATAGCACAAGACGCTGTACAATATTGTTAGGATATCTTCACGATATTGTACGGCATTCAGAATACCGGACAACGTCGTAGAGATATCGTACAATATCTTGTGCTAATAGGGCTTGCTTTGACGGATTTTATCCAAAATTTTGATAAAGATCTACAATTTAGTATCAAGACCACATACCAAAATTAATCATTCTAA
>BGPR01018414.1:0-30860 GCA_013235015.1 Araneus ventricosus | reverse complement strand
AAACTTCGATTTCGGTGCATGTTGCTCAGCAATTTCGATGCTAATTCTATAAAATTAAATGCCTAAATTCAGTCTCTGGTTCTTTGCCATTGTCTCCGAAAATAGTGGTGTGAGGTGAATTCTGTCGCGAATCAGCCATAGGAAGCTTCTGTGTCGATCGTAAAATTTTGGTAGAGGCCTCCACAGGTGACTTTAAATTTTTTTAACAACCAACTGCACATTTTCAGCATCACATTTGCTGTAAAGTAATTTTGCAGGGGGGGGAGGATTAAACTTAAGATATGCCTGAAAGTTCTCCCCAGTTGGTGGAGTATGCTTGGAGAATAGATAGGAAAACTTCCAGTGTCTAGTTTAAATTACTGGAGGTGGCCAGAATTGGTCATTTTTCACTCTAATTTGAGAGTGGAAGATCTCTTTGAGGATTACAGAATCAATAACGGTATCCCAAGTATGCAGATTAATATGGGTGGGGGAATGGGGTGCCAAAACATTGATACCGTTAATGCCTTGTAAATAGTTGAACAGTTTCCTTCCGTAGAAGGATGTTCGAGGACTGAACCCCTAGTCCGGAACATCCTAGCACGATAACGATTTAGGCCCTGATTCGTTGTATTGTCTTCCTCTACTGTGACTGCACAGCCACTGCTTTTGTGATTAAAGATTAGAGGACTAGATTTTTACATCACGCAATTTTAAAAAAATAAAGCCTAAAAGCATTATATATTAGCATTAATAAAAGCGAAAGTGAAAATTCAACTTTGAAGCTAACGTCCAAAGAACGCATTTTTAAAAATTTATCATAGCGTTAATAGTGGTAAAAACACTTGACTTGAATTTCGTAACAACCAAAGAGCATTGTTCCAAATTGTGTTAAAAAATATTGAAAAATTTAATAAAATTAGAGGGAAAAATGCGCGGAAATAAATTGGCATCACTGAAAAAATAATTTTTTGAATTTTAAAGACATACAAAAATAAATTTTGTGCTATATGCTCTGAAGTTAATGTGAAAAACGTTAAAATTTCGATTATTACTTTCTCGTATCCGAAGTATACAAAGAGAAAGTATTGTAATCGTCAAAAAATTCGAACTCGAGATTTTGACGAATCTCCACGTTTTAGACCTCCCTGAGTCCGAAAAACACAATTTTGGAATTATGTCTGTCTGTCTGTCTGTCTGTGTGTCTGTGTGTGTGTCTGTGAACACGATAACTCGAAAACTATTAGAGCTACGGCGATGAAATTTGGTATGTGGTCTTTAAACATAATTTGTAGGTCTCTATCAAATTTTGGACAAAATACGTCAACGGGAAGTCTGTCTGTCTGTATGTTCGAGGTCATGCGAACGCTATAACTCAAAAACTTGAAAGGCCAGATGGATAAAATTTTATACACAGTTTTATCGTCTTGAATGTAGGTCCGTATAAAATTTTGGGCCAAATCCGTCAAAGGGTTGACTGTCTGTCGGTCTGTATAATCGCATACTTGTTCAGTTTTGAAAAACTCCCTGCGCATGCCTACTGGTGCGTATTGGAGAGAGAACGGACGCTCCGAAACTTGGCAGTTTGCCAAAAACCAATTCTGGAGCGATTTTGTAAGGAAGCAAACATTTAGGGAGTCTCGCCAAGTCATGTTGCGCAGAAGAATGCGCAGGGGATTTGAATTTGTTTTGATCCTTCAAATCACGCGTGGTTCCAACTTTGGTTTACTTGCGACGGAAGTTTATTTGACGTCTTTTATTATTCTAGTTTTCTCTACATGTGTTAGGAGTATACGAGAAAGTTTAGGGGAGACCACTCCCGCTGGTTTTAATTGAAAAATCTAATTAAAGTGTTCCTTTAAAAATTTTAATAAAAATCTAATTAATTTCCTAGTGAAGACCTACTGCGCAAGAAATACATGTCAAATTTGGTAGCTCTAGGTTTAAAGTTCTGCCCCGTAGAGAGTTGTATTCTGTGAATAACGCAGTTATATTTACAGAAAGTATACCAGCCTAGAAACATTATCATGTTAAAGCCAATCATTGTTCGGTAGTATAATTGAGCTCTGTCTCTTGCACCAAGATATGCAAACCAAACCAGTATAATTGAGCTCTGTCTCTTGCACCAAGATATTCAAACCAAACCAGTATAATTGAGCTCTGTCTCTTGCACCAAGATATTCAAACCAAACCAGTATAATTGAACAGTCGTCTGGGATGGTGTAGGGTTGCACTTCTGACCTCATAGGACACGGATTCGATTCCCGGTCAAAGGCGGTGATTTCTTAAAATGCTAAGAAACATTAAGGGGATAGCACACTACGCATTTTTCGTCGATCTTTCTCGGACGGTTGCGTCTCTCGGTCGTAGGAACGGGCTTTTTTTACCTCGGGAAACTTCAACGGGCCATTTTTCTTTTGCTGATAAACTACCTCGGTAGCTAGTCGTCCTGAAAAACTAAACTAATAGTTTTCGACTTGCTAGCGACGTCACTGGCGATAAAGAGCTCTGTTTTTCAAAGCGGGCGCCAAATACGCAATGAATGCCAAGAGATACATTTGGTCAGCTGAGAAAGAGTCAGCCCTAATCGATTTAATTCAGGAAAAGTCGGCTCTTTGGAATCCATTGCATATTAATTACAGTAAAATATATGCGAAAAATGAACTATTTAAATATTAGATTTTATCTGATCTCTGTTTTGTTGAGTGATAAAGTTTGTACTGTTCATTTATGTATTTATTTCGTACATTCATAAATAGCTTACCAGGTTTCAGTTATTTCTTTTTTATATATTTTTATGAAATGAAAGAATTTATTTAAAAAAGTTAAGTTATTACCACCTAGGTTTGTTTCAATCTGGGAAATGCGTTTTCTGACGTAGACTTACGTCTCTCCATAGTGGTCTAATGGTGTGTCGGGAAAGGAAAAAAATTATGACGCTTTTCGTGGTATTTTTAAACGCTTATAGCTCCGCAACCAAATAACACAGAGAGTTGGTTTTAGTTTCATTTAACAGAGAAAGGATGACATTGAAGATTGCAAAAAGAATTTTAGAATTTGGAATTGCGGTTTAGTCACAGTCGAGCTTCAAAGTTGGTGAAAATTTCTAAAAGATTCAAAATCAAAGTTGAAAGTTCGTTTCAATCATGAAAAATTTTGATGACGTCACAGCAACCGATGCGCGCGCATGCAGACTATTCAAGTACATTAGACAATTCATTAACCGATCTTACTTCACGCGAAATATTACTCTATAATTGTTGAATTACGTAGAATTTCGTGTTAAAGTTAAACGCTTATAGCTCTTCAACCAAATAACATAGAGTTGGTTTTAGCTTAATTTAACAGAGAAAGGTGGACATTGAAGAGTGCAAAAACAATTTTAGAATTTGGAATTACGGTTTCGTCACAGTCGAGTTGAAAAGATGTGACTCTATCTATGTAAAATCACGAAGAATTTTACATAGATAGAGTCACATAGTCACACTAGACTAATAGTCACTATAGACTATAGAGTTAATAGTCACATAGAGCTACTTTAGTCACAGAAAGTCACAGTTGAGTAAGGAAAGGAAGTCTACGCCCCTCAATATCAGCGGCCGTTTCGCAGAGACAGCCTACTGTCGAAATTTGATTTTTTTCAATTTGTGTCATTCAGGACCAAAAATGAAAATGAACACTTTTGTTGTCAGATGTTTAATTTTCCATATTCTTTGGTAATGAAATGCACGCTCACATTTTACGAACAATTCTTTTAAAAAATGTGTTTGAACGGATTATACTCAAACTGTATTTATAAATCAGTTTTAAAAAGCAATTATCTACTATTCATAAATGCACATTTCAATCAATTGACTGTCCTTAAATATTTGTCTCTCATTGTTTATTTTTATTCTTTTCCTTCCTTTTCAGTTAAAAGAAGATTCGTGAAATTAGTTCTGATTTTTGAGTTTGAAGCTGCTTACCTACTATATGCTTGTTGAAGAAATTTGTACTATCTGATCTACACTTAGAAAAAAGCAAATGTGTTTTGTCATCTTTTGTGCCGAAGAAATTAATATCTTGCACATTCCATTACTACATACTTAAATTAGTATATCACAGTTTTCTTTTGTAATGAAACAATAAGAATAAATGATGTCTGAGCATTTTTCTGATTTCTTTTGAAGTTGTGTTTTCAAATGATTCCCCGTAGTTACAATAAATAAAAGGAATATTTTTTTAGTTTTATTTAGTTTACTTTTGGAGTTTGGTCTTAGTTTCCTCCGTTAGTAAATTATCCACAATGCATTGGCATAGAAGACTTATATTTATACAGGGTGATTCAAAACTAAGCGAACAAAAAATTAAGGGATATAGGGAACAAAAAAAGCCGATATCATATAGGAAAGTATGAACGGAAAAGCCAACCAGATGAGCTAGAGGTTTCTGCAGTTGGATTTCATCGCTATAGGGATTTAAAGTACCGACTGAGAAATGCGATAGTTTATGAATGTTGAGATAACCGATTGCCAACCTTGTTGCAAGAATCCCCACAATGGCGTAGCAAGGGTAAATGGCGCCGGGAGGCATATTTACAAACCCTACCCTGATAGAACTGAGGCAGGAAATCAGCCAATATCATTGGTTACGAGGGGTAGTGACGTCGTTTTCAGCTTTCGCACGTAGCGTACGGCAATCATAACAAAACAACAGTCATCCTACTTTTCTCTGTTTTCCTACAGTTGAGCACAGAAAACATTCTTCCGTGGGTTGTAATATTTTTAAGCCGAAAGGGTATTTTTAAGGTTTGTAGTCCTAGCAACAGAAACCTAAACTAATTGCAAATCCGCATTCAATGGCTTGTTTTGTTATAATTTCCATACGAGAGCAAAGAACGACGTCATCGGCTCTCGGCGAAGCGAGCCAATCATATTGTCCGATTTCCTGCCTCAGTTCTATCAGGGTAGGGTTTGTAAATATGCCGCCGGGAGCATAATATAGTGTTTTCGCCCCCACACGTCATCAGTGGCTTAATAATATTAAATGGTGCACGGGGCAGGAAACTTAATTTACGTCTTGGACAAAACATGGCAATTTTCGCTTCTAATTGTAATAAGTGGCTTAGCAAGAATTAGTTTTATAACATTTACAGGGTTTATTTTTGATTTTACATTTTCTTTTTTTTTTATAAAAGAATTAGTTCTCCACGTACTAACAAATGAAAAGAGCTTCCTAATAATTACGAATTAGCTTACGACGTAACATAACAATTGTTCAAAACAGACTGAACTACCCTCTACCACGTGACTTTCTGACTTTCCATCAAGTCCGCACTTGCTCTTCCTTTCTCTTACCTCGAAACTGAAACTAAAACTCTTGATGTGAAACTGAAACTTACGCCATTACTGTTCTCTTCCAATCTTTCGCTTCTAGCTTCATGTACCTGTGTTAGTGCTGTGTTGTGATTTATGTGCAAATTCAGTCAATAGAATGCTTTTTAAATTTGAAAGTGTTAGGAAACTTGATCTTAAATCGAGGTCCGAACTTTTTCGAACCCAGACATTTTGTTAGGTTGGTTCTCACTACTTCTAACCACCAAGCATTTGAAACAGCATCGATTAGCTTTCAGGATTATGTAAATAAGGTATCGCTATAAAAGCAAGCAAGCAATGCATCTCGGCGATAAATCACCTACCTGCTTAGCGTCTCTCTTCCGTTTTTTCTCAGGCTAACTAGCTGGATGGCTGACTGATGACTTTCTTAGGATTTTTCATATCTTAGCTATACGCTACGAGTATAATACTAGGTATTTACTTTTAGGCAGACGTCTAAATTTAATAGGATTGGATTCGGAGTAAGTTGAATGTTGCAAATGCTTAACTTTGAATATTGATCTGTTAAAAGATTTTAATTTAACTTTTAGTCGAGTTGACTATGATGTTATTTTAATAAAAGTGTTTTTTTTTATATCAGCCTAGTCATTGACTACTATTTGAGACTTTTGAGACTAAACATGATAGATTTTAATATCAGAAAGCATGATCAAGCGTGTATTATTCCGTCGTGAGTGATTCAATCTAATGGATTAACAAAGTTTATTGCAGATTCGTCGCAAGCTCTCCCCGGGTCGACAGAAAAGGTAGGATCTTTTTGATATTCAATTTGATTTGAATAACTTCTTACCATTTCTGAATAAAAATAAGAATAATTTCTTGACAACAATTGTTCATCGTGATAATCACCTATTCAAGTGGAAGACAATCTCAGTGCAATTCATGGAGCTGAGTTTTTCAAAATTAGGTTCAAACAAAGGCATATATGATCTCGTGTGTGGAGCTGCTCCAAGCTTACCGTGGTATTTATTATTAATATACTCATAGGACGAGTGTTCTTGATTGTTTACTTATTTATTTTTCACCCCCTCTATCTCGTCGTCGACTTTTCAATGACTTTGTTTTATCCTTTTTAATATTATGTTAAAGCTTGTTAATATTTATTATGTTCATCAGTGCAGCTTTAACTGTATTGTTACAAACATGGAAAGTCGCCTCCCAGCAATGCGAGTCTTATGGTTGGGAAGAGAGTTTTACAAGGTTAAGCATGGAGTGACCTCAGCGACTCTTATGGCACCCATGTCCTTGGCGACCATCTTGGCGATTTGGCGACGAAATATGGGATCTCGAAGGTGCTGGAATCTTCTCGATATCTCTATTAGGAGAGAAAATACGCCACGAATGTGCTAGATCATTCCATGTGACGTCACGGCCTACCGGGGAAACTATATAAAGAGAGCGCTTGGACGACGGAGCGTTGTTGATCGACTAGGATCGCCTTGGAGCGCGAACGTCCTTGGAGTCCTATCCGCTGTGCGAGCTAGTAAGCTGGTGAGCTGAGCGCTATTGAAAGTGCAGTTATTGTCGTTGCTAGTTATTTGCTGACTGTTTGTGTTGTTAAATATCCAAGTGCTGAACTGTCATTACCTGTGAATTGTTGTCTGTTTACATTGGTAATCTGTGCAAGAACTATTGTTTCCTGTACCTGTGCTACGTGTTTTCCTGCATATTTGTAAATAAACCTTCATTCTCCATTAACCTGCGTGTTGGACTGTTTACACCATACACCCACAGTAAGACTTTTGCAGCAGTATCTTTAACCGCGACCTCCAAATCTGAACTGTGTGTGCAAAATAAAGTCTGGATTCGAAACTCGGCGTTATTTTATTGGCTGGATCAACTACACACCGAACACAACAGGCTTAAAGAGGTTTGAGCAAGGGGCATATATTGGCGTCAATCTTGGATTTTGTGGGTGGTGCGCAATGAAGACAATATTTTTGCCATTATTTTATATTTTTAAGGCAATCAACAATGAAAAGTGGTGGTATTAAACGCTTATCCACCCCAGCACCAATTACTCTCGCCAGGCTACTGCCGATTTTAACAATTAGAAACATTAATATACTAAAAAGTACTGCATTCGCTGCGCCTCCTGGCGCTGGGACAGCTTTGCCCCCATGCCCACCCCTCGTTACACCACTGCTCTTCTTTCACCGTTACCCAGCAGGCTTTCGGACTTGCTTAACTTATCTATTTCACACGAACCTGTTAGGAAATTCTGCATTTTAAGTTACGAAACTTGCATTTTTTCTAAATTGTCTCTCGTACCTTTACTCTAAGATTCGAAGCATTCTTTCTTTAAGATTTTCACGTCGTTGCTTTGAGCTAGTCACTTCACTTGACATCCACATTAGCAGCTATTTAATCGGAATCGTATGACGTTGTCTATTCGATTCCCGCAGCTGATATGGAGATCTACTGATTATTAGCAGAGTATATATACTTGTCTCTACTATGTCATTTTGGTACGGTCTGTAGGTCCTCTAAGCATTCTCTCCTCGGAGAGACATCAGTGCTATGCAAGCTGTTGCTGGTACTGTACCTATAAGAAGTAGGACAAGTATCAACCCTGTTAAATGGAAATGTGGTAATCTGTAAATATGTTCTAAAATGTGGGTCGTCCAAATAAATGTCTCTTTTAACTTATACGTTTCGTCATTCCTGAAATAATAAGAAACGCTCTATCTTATAGAAATTCCACTGCAAAAAGCCATTATGCTTTTAGCTTATTATCCAGCAGCTCTTCATAACCAGTGTTATTCGAGCTGCCTGTCTCTACTAAAAGGATTATAGTTTTTACGAATCTAAATAAGAATGAGACTAACAAGTGATATTGGCAAACTCGCTTCCTGTGCCTAACAGAACCAAAATGTAATATTTTTTTTCCATTTTAATCCCTTATGCTTTGTGTTTTCTCCCTTTCGCTTATTCCTAAATGGTTCGTCACGTGCCCCCAGGGGAGCACGTACCACATGTTGGGAGCCTCCCCTCTAGATTATCAGGTGACACACGATTCTAATTTGTTTTGGTACCTACGACCTCCCCTAACATCTTGAAAAATGTAGTACATGAACACAACTGAATACATTGGTTCAATCCCCTGGTTGCGCTTTTAACCAGCATGATTCGAAAACAGGAAGACCGATTTGCGTTTGAGCAACAAATCGCTCGCTGCCATCGGCTGGTTGACGAAGATATTTCTAGTTTTCGTCCAAGCGAAACACAAATGTGGGTCAATTCTCATTCAGAGTTTTCCAGGAAAATAACCTAAGTCATGCTTCGATCTTACGATGGCTTTGCCCAACAAGAGATCACGCATTTCTGTCTTCTCATGAGAACTTCACATGAACGCAACTACACACGGCCTGATATGCTAGACCAGAGATTCCCACCCTGTGGTACGCGTACCCCTCGGGGTGCGCAGTAGAATAGTTAGGGGTGCACAAAAGTAGTGTTATTAATGACGGGAAACACAAAATGTAAAAAATTAAAATTAAAAATAATTTATAGAATTTTGTCTCTCCAAGTCCGTGTGAAAAGTGAAAGTTATGCAAATCCCTACTGGGAAGTAGGGAAAGAAGATGTGTTAGTTTAACTCAGTATTAAAGCAATAACATATTTAATACCTTTCACAATCACAGAGCTTGTGTTAATAATACTCTTGTCTTATACGTGTTAGCAAAACAAATATCTAAAGTAACCAAATTTTTACAATGAAAAGGAGGATTCCAGAAAATTGAAGAAAAAAAAATATCGTAAATAAAAGGAACATTTTGTTCATTATAACAATAGTACAGAATACACTATAATATGATAAATACATAATAAAAACATTTGTAACATTTTAAATTGTAATTACACTTACATGCTTATTAATTATTATTTAAATGAGTATTTTTCCATAGAATGAATATTTTTTATCAATGTATCATCTTCTAACAATATATTTGGAATATCTGAACAAGAAATATCCTTCATATCGAATTTTACGGCAAGACTGCTGCTAGAGTATCAATATTCAATCCCGATTTCTCACATTTTCAAAAATCATTAGCAAGTGAAAATACCCTTTTAACTGCTGCGTTAGTTCCAGGGCAGAACAACAAAAAGTGAACAAGAATAAAAGAATTTTCGCACAGAATATGTTCATTTTTAAAATGGCTGAATATTTCAGCCAATCAATCACTTTTTTTTAAAATCAATTTCATCGTGTTTATTTTCCCATTGTATCAATTTTTCAGAATTTAAACATACAGGGTCCCCACTTATATCCGTTACACCCCCCCGCCTGAGGTGGTAGGCGGGGACAGCTTAGGCCATAAAGTTGGTGCCTAGGTATAGTAAAAAAGCTATGCGCTTCTCGTGAGAACTTCACATGAACGCAACTGCACACGGCCTGATATGCTAGACCAGAGATTCCCACCCTGTGGTACGTGTACCCCTCGGGGTGCGCAGTAGAATAGTTAGGGGTACACAAAAGTAGTGTTATTAATGACGGGATAGTAAAAAGGCCATGCGCTTCTCGATGAGACAACTTACAACGCCATCTATAGGCACATTTTGGAATTAGCGGTCCCATCTCGTAAACGGTGAAAGATACGAGAAAACAGTCAATTGGAAAGTTGTAGAGCACTCTCGATTTAGTACGTTAAGATACCTTGCGCACATTAATACTCAAAACAGAATGTAAAAAATGAATATTTCTTTGATTGTGGTGTTGAACACTATGGCGTCGTGAAACGCGAGCGAAGCGAGAAATCCAGTCCATAGTGCAAATGTGTATAGTGGCTAACGAAGAGCATTTTCAGCAATATAAATAAATGATCCAGAAGACAAGGTTGTGTCTCAATTTCTTTCTTCCACTCTTAATGACATGACAATTTTCAAAATCGTGACCAAACAAATGTCCTTTTTTTGCATTCTGTTTTGAGTATTAATGTACGCAAGTTATCTTTTCGTACTAAATCGAAAGTGCTCTAAAACTTTCTAATTGACTGTTTTCTCGTATCTTTCACCGTTTACGACCACTAATTCTAAAATTTGCCGATAGATGGCATTGTAAGTTATCTCATCAGATAGCGCATAGCCTTTTTACTATACCTAGACACCAACTTTATGGCCTAAGCTGTCACCGTTTAGAAGTTATGGGGGGTGTAACGGATATAAGTGGGAACCCTGTATATCCAGTCTTCTAATTTCAAATATCCAAAAGGAGGACATATAGGAGGACACTTTTCGAGGGAGGACAGAACTTACAAAAGAAGGAGTGTCCTTCCAAAAGGGAGGACGGTTGGTCACCTTAAAATATCGCAACAAGCGTCACTCAGTTCTAGACATGAGTTTATATCTGTCTTCATCTGAACCTAATTTTATAAAACTCAGTTTTAGAGATTGCAGTGAAATTTCCTTCCGTTATTTTAAAGATTTCTAATTCATACACTGATGATTAGATAACATTGTTTATAACACAACTCAAAAAGTTTTTTCATAACATAAACAAAGTTAAATATAGCCTTTCGTGGTACCTCACAAATCGATTTCCCGCTCAATGTCGATGGGTTACATGCCTCCAAAAGCTGCCATGTGGAAAATATTTAACACTGTTGGTAGACGCGGCGGTCCAGTGGTAAGGTTTGGGTTTTAGGCCGGAGTGTTCCATGTTCGAAACCAGATTTCATTGAAGATCCGTCGTGTATTGGGCATATTGCACGTTAAATCATACGTGGGACCAAACGTCCTCCCGTTGGTGTGGTGCGGAAGTTTGGAGGGGGGAGGCAGCTCAGGTGTCGTCCTTGTCCTCTGAGGGAGGCTCAAAATTACGAGGTCCGTCATAAAATAGCCCTCGTGTTGCTTCAAAACGAGACGTTAATATAACTATACTAAATTAGCATTGTTGTGTTATTAAAAAACTTTTTGAGTTGCGTTTTGTGAATGCATGCCCTCGGACAGACAAAAAATTTTTTTATCAACATGAGATATCTTATTACAGAATGGAGAATTTTAAGCAAAATTAAATAAAAAACGATTTTTGACAAAATTAATTTAAGTTTTTTGCCCTTTAATAACAAAAGGATTCAAAATTTTTGAAAAACCCAGAAATAAGTTAATATGAACACAAGGGTATGAATGAAATGGAGTCAATTCACATGAAAGTTTGCCACGGAAAATTGAACCTTCTCCAATTTATTAGAAAAGGGACTACTTATAATAAAGTTTGGAACAATACAGCGTTTGAATTTTTTTCCTGTGATGTTCTACTACATCTCGCGTTTGCCTCCAATTCTATTACCATCTTCCAATTTATCCATTTACAATATTGTCTTACACACCAATCATAGCTTCATTTCGAAAGTATCAATAGTTTTTAATCATATATATATATATATATATATATATATATATATATATATATATATATATATATATATATATATATATGGATAATAAAAGAATATTAGCTTTAATAAATTTAAAAATCTTATTAATCTTGTTCTAAAAGAAAATTATCTTTTTTGATAATAGGATTTTCCATCAAATTAAAGGATTACCTCAAGGAGGTCCAGCTAGCAATAGTTTAGCAAATATTTACCTTCACTACTATGAGAAAGATTTTACTAATTATAGCCATAGTATAATATTCCGTTATATAGATGATTTGATATTATTCAATAAAGAAATAGACCTTAAGCCACATATTAATTTCGATCCTGAATATTTAAAACTTATAAAAACTAATGACAATGAATTAGCTGCAGAATTTCTAGATCTAGATATAAAAATTATAGATAATAAAATAGTAACAGATATCTATGATAAAAGAAATGCATTTAATTTTCAAATTAATAAATTTCCTTTTTGGGATAGTAATCTTAGCATTTCTGTCTTCAAGAATTTAGTGAAAAATTATATAATTATAGAAATAATGATTTAGTAACAGACAATGATAATAGAATTAAGAACATAAAATTTTTTATTGTTTTGCAATGGTTTATGGAATACTGTTGTGAAGTTTAGTTGAATCACTAAAAGTCAATTAAAATATTTATTTGTTAAATTCTAAAAAGGGATGAAAATTAAATTGTATTATTGTAAAGTTTAGTTAAATCACTAAAAATCAATTGAAATATTTAATTGTTAAATTCTAAAAAGGGATGGCATTTAATTAAATTATGTAAAGCTTAATTGGAATATTTTATTTATAAAATTCTAAAGACTGTTGGAATTCTAGAAGGACTTAAACTAATTAACTACACAGCCGTGTATAATGATAAAATAGTAAAAGTCTGATGCACAGCCATATATAATATGACGATATTATTAACTATTATTCATTTTGGTTATGTAAATTAATTGATTATTCTTTTTATATTTTATTTAATTATTCTTCTCACATTTTATTTACATCCCTCAAAAATCGTTTTATCTTATTCTTTAGTATTCAACTAAATAAATGAAGAATTAAGAATTTATTATTAAGGAATATTTTTAAAAATTTCGTTTAAGTAAAATCTCAGTTTGAGCAAGAGTTCATTGAACCTAGAGATCTCCCGCCCATAAGCTAAGCATCGCCTCCCGCCTTGCGAAGCAAGAGAAATATTCCCTCCATATGCCCAGCTTTCAAACAAGTAACGATTGATTCTTTACTTTCTTGTAAACAACGAATAAATTTAAGCCGAAAAATGTTCCCTCTCCACTTTTAAAAACAGCCTGCGGTAAAAATTCTGGGTGTCCTTCTTGCAATTGTCGGTAAAATTCTGATTCACACACATTTCTGCCAGCTGACGATTAGTAGTTAAGAAACCTTTGGCCCGGAGTGGCTCAGTTTCAGAAATTTTCAACATTTCCGACAGAATTATTGCATTTTTTCTGCTCTTTCCGTGACAAGATTTCACTTGTAAAATTCCTTTCTAAAAGTTATTACTCTTTGGCTGAGAAGCGAACCTTCCCATTTCTTTCACCCTTGACCTGTGTACGAATTTCACGTGGGAGCTCCTGTTTAGTAACTGTATACAAGACCCTTATCAGGGAAACGGGGATTATCCAGGAATTTTCTTCAATGCATTTTGTAAGCATCGAAACATTTTTTTCCAGGGTCAGAAAACCTACCAGGAGGGGTTCAAATTCTTTTCGCTGGGGTGATTAAACTTTTCGAAACGTTGATTCGTAAAGAGAGACGCCAAGTTGTAAAAATGAAAGAAATTCGCTTAACAGACACTGTTGCATTCGTACTTTCTTGAAACAAATAAAAAATTACAATATTATTATTAATGGTTTATCATCAGATTTTTGCTACTTAAAAAAACACGAATAACTTTTAAAATTCCAAATTTATCAAAACAAAGCCAAAAGAAAAAATGATAGAATTTAAATAATTTTGAACAAATTCTTGAGTTTAAAATTTAATACAACAATACCAAACAGTTTTTTAAGAGTTTATATAGATAAGAAATACTTAGGTTATTTAGAATAATGCATTCATATTGGTATTTCATCGAATATTTTAATTCTTTGTTGGTAGGTTTGTGTTTATTCATATCTTACATGTAATGTAAGTAAATTTTCTAATTTGGTTCTTATTTTATTGGTTTCAAATATATTACATAGATGGCGCCACGATTTTTAAAATGAAATATTCCTTATAATGGACAGTTTTACCAATTTTCAAATATTTTCTAGATAACTAAGTGTATGACATTTATTAACGGGTTTTGAGATTTTTAATTTAGATTTCTTACTAATTCTTTAATTTCATAATTAATTATATCATTTGGTCAGTTTTGTAGTTTCATAGTTGGAAATCTTGTTGTGGCAATATGTGAGGTCAGGATAATTGGCGGTATTTATTAAAATGCTGACTTCTGGTAAGGATAGGTAGAGACACTAATTATTTAACGTTTAATGAATAAGTATGGGTATTTTATTGAAAGAGGTATTTACTGTTTTTAGTGCTATATATTGTGGTTTTACATATTTTTATCTTGAATTTTAATACTTTCCATATAGTTATGTTTTCTTGTTAGGGTTAGTATATGAATTTTCTTTCTAAATTCTTTCATTTTAGGGTAAATTACCCCTGTCTGTTTTTTCAACAACTATAGTGACAGGGATGGTTTGTACAGCAAAATTAATTTAACCTGGCTTAAGCTTGTCCACAGCCAAGCTGCTATATTAATTGTTGAAAACTCCATATACATGGATTGCCTTTTTTCATTACTTTTAATAACAACAGAGTTTTTTACATGTTGACATAAATGTTTAAATTTAATTTTTTGTTCATGGTATCTAGAGTATTTTCAATTCTTTAGATTTTGTTGTAGATTTGGCTGTATTGTTTAAATAATGAATTTTTAGTATAAGAGTGGCTTCATGATATGTCGTGCTTACTTTGTTTATGTAAGATCATATATAACGAGTTATATATATATATATATATACACATATATATTAATTGTTGAAAACTCCATTTACTTGGATTGCCTATTTCATTATTTTTAATAACAACAGTGTTCTTTCACTTTTTGACATATAATGCTTAAACTTGATTATTTGTTTATGGTATCTTTAGTAACTTCAATTTATTAGATTTTATTTAAAATTGATGTATTGTTCAAATAATGACTTTTTAGTATAGGATTTAATTCTTGATTTGTTTTGTTTATATACTAGTTATGATTATATACTAGTTATATTTGGATTTATATATATATATATATATATTCCAAAACCACTTTTCTAAAACTCCAGTTTCTTTCTATTTCCCGCTCTGAAGGTATATTAAATCTCTCGTTTTGGCATACTTATTACTAAAAGAATATTTTAATCGTTTCCACGCCCACACAACTCGCGAAATCAGCGACTTATTATGGCCATGCATTTCCCCTAAAACACTTACGTAATATACTAAAAATAGTTATTATTCCCTTCACTTTGATCACGTGTATATCTGTTAAATCCGTACCTGAGAAAAAGCAGGGATTTCCTATTCTCTTTTTGGCATGAAAACCTTAGACTAAGATGTACGTACATTCCGTCACTCTCCCATAATAAAATGAAAATTAGAATTTAACTCGGCCTGTTTTTGTTATGTAACGACTATAACAACGAATACATTTTAATAGTCGGTAGGATGAGTGTTCCAGACGGGAAAAAAATTTAAAGATGTAAAAATTAAAAAAAAACAAAACAACGTAATGGAGAGTGACGGGAATAACAAAAAATGACTGACCAAAATAGCTGCAAATTTATCGGAACTTCTAATAGTGCCTCCTGAAAAACCAACACCAGACTCTGTACTTTTCCTGATGTCTCGTCCCTGATATCCTGAAATCCAGCTGCCAGCAAGGAAATTCCTGATGCAGCATCAACTCCACTCCACATCTACAATGTTTTTCAAAAGTGTCAACGAAAAAATGGTCCTCACCATTGTGTTTATTATCTGCTTCAGGAAAAATGTGATTTAATTCTCGAAATTCTAAAGGAATATCTATATTGTGTTTCAAATCTTCATTTCTTTTAACGGTCCTGTTTAGGTTTTCATCGAGAAGGAAAAAAAATAAATGTTAAATTTCTAAGTGCACGAATCAATAACAAAAAGTATTTTGTCTTCAACCAGTGTGCTCTCGGCTACAGATATTATCAAGGAAAGTTTGTGTACAAGTGCATTTTCTGCAAATGAAAAAAATTTTGAGCAGTAAGTGATAAAAAATAATGTACTAATTTCGCCAAGATATGCATAATTTCAGTCTCCCTGTGTTAACGGTTTCAAAAAACTGCAGCTGATTCAAATAAAATCTACAAATCTATTCTAAACTGCCTTGACGTGGTGCACCAAAAAATATAACTTTTAATCGATAATTGTTTAATTATTTACTTTTCAGTATTAATTTATTTTAAGTTTTTAATTTGGTGTTGTTCTGTATTGATTTATATTTTGTGATTGATCATAAATTGATATGAAATTGCATTTGAAAAAATTTAAAGTGTTTGTGATTTGAAACTAATTTTCCAGTGTCCATATTAAATTTTGAAATTTAAGGTATTCATGTTGAATATAAGATATTTTAGAAAGAAATGGTAATTTTCAAAGTTAGGGGTTATTATGTTTCCAATCATACGTTTCATTTGATATAATAATTTTTGACATTAATTTAAAAAGTGAAAGTATTCTTGTTTTGGTTTTGAAATTTATTTTGCTGATATCAATGCTATAATAAATGTGGAGGTATAAGAGGTTTTTATTAAGAATAAGAAATATCCACTTAAAAATTTTTAGTATTACTTTGCGAAGTTTAAGTTGCAAACTTGATTTATTCACAGATTTGATTTATTTAAACATAGTTTGTTTTTGTGCATCTCTTATATTTTGAAATGAAATCCCATACTAATCTGAAAATAACATCTTTCGACTATGATTATAATAGGTAATGCCACTTAAAAAAAATGGCCTTAAATGTTTAAAAGGTGAACTTAGTTTAAAATACTTTAAATTTTATAATTCACATAAATTTTAATTGCTTCATAAATTAATTTTGTTTAAAATTAGGTTTAAATGTGTTGTTTGAGTGTGGCAAATAATTTATATTACATGACGTAAAAGAAAAGTAAATAAAACAAATTTTACTATACTCAGAAAAATAAATAATGAACAAAAGAAAATAATAATAATAACGCCAACTCCTTCCATTCTGAGGCCTCGGGAGATCAGTTTTTGTACTCTTTCGACTGCTATAACAGATTGAGAGTGTAGTTAGGTTGTTAAAAAATAAAAAAGAAAAAATAATTTTCTCAGGAGATTTTGCGATGTGGATTAGGACAGAGTTTGACCATCAAAACCCAAAAATGCTCACCTCTGCAGGCTATAATGTCCCATCGTATCTTTCTTCCTAAACAGAAAATTCTTCACTTTATATAAAAAAGAAATTAAGTCATAATTTTTAATTGCCATACTACCATCACGACACTTATAACGATTAAATTTCCCGATTTCTGAAAAAGAAAAAAAAATTGAAACAATTTATATTTTAGAATTATATATCAATGTTCTTTTTATTTGCTTACATTTAAAGTTTTTACAGGTACCAAGAATCTTCAAGAATTTTACAGGAAGTATAAGAGTTTACATTTGTTCATATTAATGTTGTTATGAAGTACATTTAAGATTTTTTTCATGTTTATGATAAAGTGAAGGGAAAAATTTTATAAGAATTCTATTTCAAATTTAAATTTTAATGTCTTATTTAGGCAACCCTGTAAGATACGGATGTGTGTCAAGGGCCCAGGCGCATACACGCGTCTTGCGGAGGGGGGAAATTGTAATAATCTCGCTTAATTTTATTTCAAATTCTAATATTATATATTTTAAAATCTTAATGTATTCCAGAATCACTTTTCTAAAACTCCAGTTTCGTTCTATTTCCCGCTCTGAAGGTATATTAAATCTCTCGTTTTTGCATACTTATTACTAAAAGAATATTTTAATCGTCGTAATTATTCAAAACTACTCTCTCTGTTTTTTGGTTCGGTTTGGCATTAGGGATGAAAATCAGTGTTTCAGGCCTTACGCCGTAACTGATTGCAAGAAAATGACAAACTTTTTATATTTAGCAATTCACAATAACTTCACCCCCTGAAGAAACGTATATATATATATATATATATATATATAATTATTTGTTCAAGAGTAGAAGGATACACTCCACTTATTGACTTTTATCCAGAGTATTTAACTTTAATTAAAACTAATGAAAGTATTTCTTCTGCAGATTTTCTAGATTTTCTTGAGATCAAAATAGTTCATAGCAAATTAAGTAAGGAAATTTTTGATAAAAGAAACACTTTTCTGTTTAATATAAATAGGCTACCATTTTGGAACAGCAATATAAGTATTCAAATTTTTAGAAACATCATTCTGAACTATATACGTAGAAGTAATGTTTTAATCACAGACAGTAAAAAACAGAGATCATATATCGATAAATTAATTGAAAATGCATTAAGTTATGGATTTCCTATTAATTTCATGCTTGCTTATATTAACAAAAAATTATTAACACCTTTAAATTAATAGTCTATTGGAATTCATTAATTTGAAATATTCATATCCTTTGAATTCAGTTAGATTATAGTACATCATTATATAGGTAGATGGCGCCACTACTATTAGAAATAGTTTACAAGTGATAATATTAAGAATTGAATCATATTATTGAAACGATATTATTAAAATAAAATATGTTAGTATTATGTTTTAAAAAAATTATAGTTTAATTTATTAATTATGTTTTAGTATAGTATATATAACATATTTTAGTTATAATATTTTCACAATAAATGCGGAACTGTATTTCGTAACTAGATTTTGGCATTTATTGCTATGACTTTGAATTAGTAAGCATTTAGTTATTTTTCTCGTTCCTTTCTTAAAATATTTTGGAGATTTACTCCTATTATTGTTGATTTTTTCCAACAATTGGCCCTCACAGAAGATTGGCGCCTATAAATTTCGAAATGTGACATAATCGTCGATTCCTAAAGTCGATTGGCATTTGATTGTTGGAATTAGATATATGGGTTGGCTTTTTCATAGTAATAGTTTTTAATCTTATTATCTTTTTGTTTTTCATTGTATGAGTATTATTAGGTTATATTGTTTTATATTTAATTTTAAATGTTGGTTTAATAGGTGTATATGATGAAAATGTTATTTGAGTTTTAATGGTTTATAATATATATATATATATATATATATATATATATATATATATATATATACATACATACAGGCGGACCTCTATTTAACGAAGTCGCTAAATCCCGAAAAAAAGTTCGTTATATGGAAAATTCGTTAAATAGAGATTCACCTTTTAAAATACTTTAAACTACACAAAACAGATTTTAAATTCATAAGCACTAAATATTATTATTAAAAATGTAATTAATCACTCCTTTATTTTGTAAATTAATATCTATTTATTTTATATATCGTACCCATCAAAAAGAAATCTGTAAGGAAAACCAGAATATAAAACAAAACATTGTCCGGGAATACACAGTATTTTCAATTAAAAAAATAATTTTATGTTAAAAATATGAATTTTAATGACATTATCGCATTTATTTCAACAAGTAATTTTAAGCATACATTACCACATGCGTACTTAAATTTAATTACTGATAAAGTTCGAGGACACGGAACGACTCCATTGAGGGTAAAAGGGGGATATTAAAAGTTTTTCTAGTGAAGTGGACTATGGTGGTGGTTGTGGGGGGTAAAGATTGCACCTCCTGGATGAAATGAAAAGAATGACTGCTATTTTACTGCTCTCGATGAGTTAGGAGACTGGTAAACCCAAGACCTGGTAAGTTCAAGGTCATTGATCACCACAAAATGTGTTAAAAGAAAGAATAAGTTTGAAATGTTCAGAAATATCTTGAGAAATAGAGAATAAAAAAAATATTGGATCACAAGAAAAAGTTCGTTAAATAGAGAATGCACTTCGCTATTTGGAGGTTATTTTACGAAGAAATTCGCAAAATGTTCTTGGTTCTAAGGAAAAGTTCGCAAAATAGAGAAATTCACAAAATAGAGGTTCGTTAAATAGAGGTCCGACTGTATATATATATATATATAGAGAGAGAGAGACAGAGAGAGAGAGAGACAGAGAGAGAGAGAGAGTATAAATCGTAAAATGAAAGAGTATAAAATGTGAAATGAAAAACGCAATAAAAGCACAATAACGTTTCTTCAGGGTATGAAGTTATTGTGAATTGCTAAATATAAAAAGTTTGACATTTTCTTGCAATCAGTTACGCCGTAAGGCATAAAACACTGATTTCCATCCCTAATAACCAAATAAAAAAAACAGAGAGAGGAGTTTTGAATAATTAAAACAGAAGTAAGATGTGATAACATTAGAGAAAAGTAAGAATAAATATTTTACGTACCAGAAGGACGGATGTTGACGTGGCAGTGTTTGCGGAGGGTCACGGTACAGACTGGCGTCGAAGGGGTGTGAACCGGGTATCAAGTAACAGTTTTCGCGCTTAACTTTGGCTGCTGCCAGGAGAGTGTAGTATGTTGGGAACGATGAAGATTAAATGGAAGAGCGATAGCGATAGGAAGCGTAGAGAAATAGTGGAAGAAATCAGTAAAAAATAAAAGACCAGTGAAAAATGTTTAAAAGATGCGTTTTCGATTTAAAATATCAGACATTACCGACTTGAGTGACCCTACCACGAAGATTATACTTCGTGTCGGCATCTCTCTGATAAGGGATCCTTCATCCATTAATCATCTTAAATCCATTAATCAGAGGTTCGTAAAGTGAGGGGAATATTATTAACGTCGAGGCTATTTCTTAAGTGCATGATTTGCTTTTCGGCAGAATTAGTGTTATTGCAAATTTTGTTGATTCTTATAAGTTGATGGATAATTGTGTTTTTGTAGATTTTATATGAGATATTAGAGTTCCAAAAAATAAATTTATTGACGTTAAATTTGAATTCGTTTCTTTTGTCGTGAATGTCAATTTTTAAGTCGTTTTTGTGGTCTAAGCATAAATCAAGAAAGATCGCTGCAGATTGATTGTTGCTGGTTTTAATTAGTTTGAGTTCTTCTGGGTAGATGGTATTGCAAATAGAACTGAAGTCTTGAAAATTAAAAATTATAATATCGTCAATAAATCGGAAGGCAGAGTGGAGGTTTAAAACGAAATTTCTTTCGAAGAAATGAAGAAAGAGGTTGGCTAGTAAAGATGAGAAATTTGTTCCTTGTGGGATGCCTTTTATTTGTTGGAAAACATTTTCTCAGTTAAAGATAAAGTTATTGAATATGCAGTAGTGGATGAGGTCTTCCCAGAAAGTTAGTGGGATTTTAAAAAGATTTTTAAGATAATAGAAGTAGTTCATTAGTACCTCTTGTAATTTATTTATTGGAATACTTGTGAAAAGATCTTGAAAGTCGTAGGTTTCTATTGTATCAATTTTATTATTATTAAGGAATTCAATTACTTTTTTATTGTTTTTGATAATCCATGTGAAATCTTCTTGCTCAATATGATTTAGGATGATATTAAGATGTTTTGAAAAAAATGGTCCCAGGTTTGTTCATGTAGGTGTTAGTGCCAACAGGTGATATATATGAATTTAATATATATATATATATATATATATATATATACATATAAATATAAATCAAAATATAACTTATTATATATGATCATACAGAAACATAGTAAACAAGACATATCAAGAAGCAAATCCTATACTAAAAAGTTATTATTTGAACAATACAACCAAATTTAAAACAAATTTAAAGAATTGAAAATACTACAGATACCATGAACATAAAGTTAAGTTTAAATATTTATATGTCAACACGTAAATAAACTCTGTTGTTGTTAATAGTATTGAAAAAGGCAATCCAAGTATATGGAGTTTTCAACAATTAATATAGCAGCTTGGCTGTGGACAAGCTTTAGCCAGGTTAAATTAATTTTGCTGCACAAACCGTCCCTGTTACTGAAGTTGTTGGTAAAAAAAACAGGATAATTTACCCTAAAATGAAAGAATTTAGAAAGAAAAATCATAAACTATCCCTATCAATAAAACATAACTATATAGAAAGGACTAAAATTCATTATAAAAATATGTAATACAGCAATATATTGCACTTTTATATTGCACTAAAAACAATAAATATATCATTCAATAAAATATCCATACTATTCATTAAACATTAAATATTCAGTGTCTCTACTTATCCTTGCCAGAATTCAATATTTTTAATATATACCGCCACTTAGCTTGACATCACAGATTGCCAAAACTAGATTTCCAGCTATGAAACAGCATAATTGACCAAATAATATAAATAATTTTTGATATTAAAGAATTAGTAAGATACCTATATTAAAAATCTCAAAACAGTTAAAAAATGTAATACAATTATTTATCTAGATATTATATTTGAAAATTGGTAAAAATGCCTATTAAGAAGGAAAATTTCAATTTAAAAATCCTGGCGCCATCTATGTAAAAAATCTGAAACCAAAAAATCAATATCCAAATTTGAATAAAATTATACATTACAAGTAAAACATGAAAAACATAAACTTACCCTCAAAGAAGTAAAAATATTCCATTATATACCAATATGAATGTTTTATTCTAAATGACCTAAATATTTCTTATCTGTATAAACTCTTAAAAAACTTTTTGGAATTCCATAATCTATTGCAAAACAATAAAAAATTTTTATGTTCTTAATTCTATTATCATTGTCTGTTACTAAATTATTATCTCTAATTATATAATTTTTCCCTAAATTCTTGAAGACAGAAATGCTAAGATTACTATCCCAAAAAGGAAATTTATTAATTTGAAAATTAAATAATCATAGATATCTGTTACTATTTTATTATCTATAATTTTTATATCTAGATCTAGAAATTCTGCAGCTAATTCATTGTCATTAGTTTTTATAAGTTTTAAATATTCAGGATAGAAGTCCATATGTGGCTTAAGGTCTATTTCTTTATTGAATAATATTAAATCATCTATATAACGGAATATTATACTATGGCTATAATTAGTAAAATCTTTCTCATAGTAGTGAAGGTAAATATTTGCTAAACTATTGCTAGCTGGACCTCCTTGAGGTAATCCTTTAATTTGATGGAAAATCCTATTATCAAAAAAGATAATTTTCTTTTAGAACAAGATTAATAAGATTTTTAAAATTATTAATGTTAATATCATTTTAAGATCAAAATCTTTATGTACATTTACTAGGGTATTAATCAAATCTTCAATAAACATTCAAAACCACAGCCTCCCAACTATAGAGATTAAGACTACAACGACTTACATTAATCCATTGCTTGCCTGTAAACGACATTTTTGGAGCCTGCTGTTGTCAAACATCTATTTCATCTGCTTTCAAAAGCTTTACTATCTTTGCCTTTGTTGGAATTTGAGCGATTGACTTATGCTTTCTTTTAAGCATCTTTAAAACACAACTCCGGATCTCGTAATACTCGGAGTTATATATTTTCTATTAAAATATTAATTATTTATTATTTATTAGAAAATGAAGGTAAAGATGACAGGCGATATTAACTGCAGCGATTTTTAAATATAATTAAAAAAGTTTTAGAATTCTTTAAGAACCAATGGAAACATTGCCAAACGATATTTGAAAAAAATAAACAGAAAAATCTGAAAATAATGGTAAAGTAATTACACCGTTGCCTAGCAACGGAGTATCATTAAATTTGCTTTATTTCAAAATCGTCTGCGTGTAAACAACTATTTATTAAATTTTGGAAAGTTAATAAAAATTGAAGGAAAACTGTCACAGATATAAAATTGGTATCATTGAAAAGGTAAAATATTTAACTTTAAGATGATATAAAAATATATTTTGGGGGATAATTTTCTTCGAATTTACAACAGAAAAACGTTTTCGGTTAATTTCTAATTAATTGACTGCTTAATTAACTTTTGAGCTTTGAAAAGTTGACAAGTACTTCCCCTTGTCTTAAATAATAAGTGTGCAAAGTTTGGTAAAATTCGGAGCAGTGGTTTAGAAGGAGATGTTGAACATACAATGTTATACAGTGGCTCCCAAAAGCGTTCGTACACTTACGATTTTCAATGAAATAGGGATCTATCCATCAATTAAAATTAATATTTCGGAATACGTATTTAATAATAAGATCTATAAACTGTTCTTAACAAAACTACATAAAATATTTTTAAAACAGAGTACAACTTTATTTTTAAATCAATATTCAAAAAGTAACAAAAACTTATCTCACAAAAGTCTTCGTACACTGAAATATTTTCGGATAAATTCATAATTTAAATTATCGTCTGTCGCTTTATTTTTATTTTTGCATTGTGGTGGCATTTAAAAAATCGTTTGGCTTTAATTTTTCCTTGCTTACACCGTAATATTCTATTTATCATTTAAAAATGGCTCGTAGTCGTAAAGAAACAACAATCAGTATTCGAAAATTGATTATTTTTCATCATAGTAGTGGTAAATAAGTTCGGAATATCGCTAAATTAGTTAATTTATCCCATTCTACAATGCAGTATGTGATAAAAAGCTTTAAAGAAGAAAATCGGATCGAAAATAAGGTAAGAAAAGATCGACCGGTAAAGTTAACAGAACGTGATCAGAGATTTATAATTAGAAAATTTGTGAAAAATCCACGTTTGAGTGCTTTAGAAGTTTCTGCAGAATTTAATAAAAAATTTTCTACTCCAATTTCTCCTGAAACTGTTTGACGAGTTCGAAGAGCAGGATTAAATAGGCGTTCTTCCCGTAGAAAATTTTTTGTTAGTGCGAAAAACAGAAAGCTTATGCTTTCCTTCGTAAAATCAATGTTAAATAAACCCGAAACGTATTGGAATAATGTCTTATTTGCAGATGAAAGCAAATATAACATTTTTGGTTCAGATGGACGTATAATAGTATGGAGAAGAAAAAATGAGGAACTTAATCCCAAGAATTTAGTTGGAACAGTTAAGTATGGTGGTGAAGGTGTCCTTGTGTGGGGGTGCATGCCAGCATCAGGACTAGGTAATTTGGTATTTATTGATGGCATAATGAATCACGCTCTTTATTTAAATATTTTAAAAGATAATTTAAAATTATCAGTCCAAAATTTGGGTATTGGAATTTTTTTAAAATCAAAATAACGATCTTAAGCACACGGCTCTCAACGTTCGCCTCTGGTGTCTCTATAATTAATTGTCCACAAAATTTGAAAACACTTCCTCAATCGCCAGATTTAAACCCAATAGAACATATTTGGAGAGAACTGGAGGTTAGAGTACGAAAACACGACATTAAAACTAAAAGCGAACTAAAAACAGTAATAATGGAAGAATAGATGAACATTGATGCAGAAATTACAAAAATACTAGTAAAATCTATTCCCAAACGCTTAAAAGCTGTTGCGGATGGTACAGGATATCCTAATAAATATTGATTTAACAAAAACTTAGAATATTTACTAATATGTAGAGATTTTTTTTAAAGTGTACGGAGACTTTTGTGAGATAAAGTTTTTGTTACTCTTTGAACTCTTGATTTCTCAAAAATAGAGTTTTACTATGTTTTAAAAATATTTTATGTAGATTTGTTAAGAATAGATTATAAATCTTATTATTAAATACCTATTCCGAAATATTAATTTTAATTAATGGATAGAGCCCTATTTCATTGAAAATAGTAAGTGTGCGAACACTTTTGGGAGCCACTGTATATATTAAGGTAAAACAACATAACAAAAAACTTACAGAAGACAGTTAATTAGGAATCTTTTTGTAATAATGTTCCAAAGTTTAAACGATCGTGATTTTAATTTGAATAATTTCTATTGCACGGCCTTTGTAAATTAAATGAAAGAACAAAATTTTAAATTACTTTGAAAGTACTGCAAAAAATTATCGAGACTTCTGAACCTTCCTGCGCTGCGGGACCCATACACTGTTGCCTACTTTGTCTATTTAATAATCCTGCCCTGCGGAAACGAAGCAAATGAAGTATGGAAAATTCCAAATTTCATTCGAATTTTCACGACTAAATATCAAAAAATACCGACAATGTTTATTACCACCAAAAGTTCGATGTATTATTCCTCTAACGATTTTAAACGGAGATAAGATATGTCGTTTCATCTCTTCTCTACTTTGCAACTTTCGTTCTAAAAGAATATGGAGGACTTTCTAGGAGGGTGCCGGTTTTTTTTCTCTTGACCGAATCAGATCGGCAATAATTTTAGCCCGTCTTTTGATGGCAATTTTCATCTCTTTTTTGATTACGGATTGAAAAGAACCATGGAATGAATAGGAGATAATAGCCTTTGTTGCTGAAAATCCCCCCCCCAATCAAATCAAATTAAACTTTCGTTCTAAAGAAGAATCTTTGGAACATATATTCAGTGCAAAAATCAAAGCCAACAAAGAGATATTTTGCGTGAACTGTTTGGATGCTTCCACGCTCAGTTTCCTGGCTTTCCGCTCTCACAGTAAAATTTCCACCATTTCGCAGTTAATTAAATTTATCCATAAGAATACTCCAAAATATCCTTCTGTTGTCTTGCTAAAATATCAGATAAAGCCGTTATGTAGTGAGAATACCAACAGCAGGAAACTTCAAACAGGAAGCGAAAATATAGATGTGTCGTCCAGACTTCCGCACTGAAACTTAAATCCATTACGCCTCCTGAGGTAGATACTACTTGCTGTGATGATATTAGCTTATTATAGAGCTTATTTTTCCCTGTATGTATGTATGTTTTTTGTTCTTTATTCAAGCCCAGACTATTTGACTTACCTGAAACAAATTTAGCACAATGATAGATTTTAAAAAAATTCGAATTAGGTTTTTATTTATTTAATATTAGAAGGTTTTATATTTTCTGCATATATTCTCATCGGAGAACCGTAATTTTTATATCATTGTAAAGATCAAAGCGAAATATTATGCTAACGTGTTTTAATTTATAAACATAGGGTCCTTTCAAATATTACGTAAGCACCTAAGGGGGGAGGGAGGGGGTTTGCGATTTGCTTATTTTTTCTGACAAGGGGGGAGGGGAGTATGAGTGATGATTACGTAAGACATTAAAACCACTTTATTTCCGAAAATCTCTTGTAACTTGCAAAAATAATTTAATTAAAAAATTAAATTTGAAAAAAATTAAATTTGGCAAAAGAAAATTAAACTTAAATTTCTAAAATTGAGATAAACTAAAAAATTTTCTTAAACAAAATTGTAAGGAAATTAAATATATATATTTTTTTCATTTTAAGCCGAGTTAGAGTTTATTTCAATTAAGTCCTAAAATTTTTTAAATTAGATTATTACTGGTATACGTTTTGTAAGAAATAGAAGGGGGGTGGGGGGTTGCCGTTTGCTTACGTAATTATAACAGGGGGGTTTGTGATTTGCTTATTTTTGCTAACAAGGGGGGGTGGGGTGGTCAAACATTACCAAAAACATGCTTACGTAATATTTAAACGGCCCCATAAGAAAAAATTGTTTTCTTGCATTTATTCTCTCTCATTGTTTTGCCTGTTGATGTTTTACTGGCAACGTATATTTTTATTAACATTTTACTCGTTCTAAAGATTTTTTAATGTTTATGTTTTTAAGCAGCAACACCGGGTATAGTGTAATTGTTCTTCATAAAGTTGTATTCGTTTTTATGCGGTATATTGTTTAAAAGTTTAAAATAAATTTTCTTTTTTACAAATTTTTCGTTTTTTCATTCAAATAAATAAAAATTAACTAACCATAAATTTCGTTTAAGTCCTAAAAGGCTAGATTTGAAAGTTTTAATTCAACAAAAAAGGATCCAGAAGATATTTACGTTTGGTGGGGAAAGTTAGTGACAATATTTTCAGAAAAAACAAGAACAGCAACAGTAAATAAAGGAAGCGGGCGTATGAAAAAATATGGACCCCGAGGAAATATGGAGCCGAGTTATCGGTTAGTACCTCGTTAGTTAGTAGTTAGTTGATATATTAAACGTAAAATATTTTATACCTTAAAATGTTGAATCGCATAATAATTGGATTGTCCTTTTTGTCGCCTAACGGTCCTTAATTCTTCATTCCTTTAGGAATCTCTACTTGGACATTCTAGTTTCACTGCGCGTATGGTTGACGACTTTTTAATTGCGCGTTGCGGAGGGTTCAGTAGTTAAAATATAGTTCTTATAATACAGAAGAAGCCTGTGATTTACATGTGAGTGTTTTCAGTTATCTGTTCTAATAGCAACATAAATTAAAATGGCAAATTATGGCATCCCTCGAATATGATTGAGGGAAATTGTGTAAAATATTTACACTAAACCTAAATGTTTACATTATCGTGACTAGATACAATTGTGTAAATACTAAGGGGTGGTGTGAATAATTTAATAAAAAAATTTAAAAAATAGTAATGCATAAAACCCAGATATATATATGTGTTGCTTTATCATACGTCAAATATATCCAGTATTATTGATAATATATAATATGGTTTATTGATAAAGTTTTCAGTGAGAGTGAAACTTCGTAGAAGGAAACAAGGATGTTTAGTTTATGAAACTTTTATGACACTTCGATTCCGCAAAACTAAATCTGATGAATACAATCCTTTTTAAAATTGGTTTATATGTGCTATAACATGTAAAAGGTAATGTTATAATGTTTTTTGTTTATATAATACTAGCTGTTATGCCCGTCTTTGCTCGGGATTAAAATACTTTCATGTCTCATATTGTCATATCTATATCTGTTAAAAACTACTTTTGTATAGAAAATTACAATACCCAAAATTCTTTCATCTTCTGAAACGTTTTAGAATTAAAATGAGAATATCAGTTGAACCAGAGGATTTTTAAAAACAGCCCAAAGCTAATTTTTTCCATAAGTCCTTAATCTTAATATAAATAAAAGTCATTGTGGGTATGTATGTGGGTATGTGGCTATGTTCCACATCTCCTCCTAAACCAATGGACGGTTTTAAACCAGATTTTGTACACTTAATTATTTAAGACAAGGGGAAGACACTTATGAACTTTTTAAAGTCCAAAAGTTAATTAAACAGGCAGTTAATTAAAAATTAACCGAAACCGTTTTTCCGCAGTAACTTCGGAGCAAACTGTCTGACAAAACTTATTTTTATACCATTTTAAATTTCAAATTTTTACCTTTTCAATGATACCAATTTCATTTCTGTAACATTTTTCCTTCGATTGTTATTAATTTTTAAAAGTTCAGACAACAATTAAATAATTAACAAAGACCATTGACTCGGCGATTCTCGATGAAGAATATTTATTTTTCAATCGACTGTCACGTGATCCTTCAGGAATGCGAAAACATGTGGAATAAATTATTTTCAAAATCAAATATCACGTAATCCTTCTTTCCGCTGTAACTTCGAAACAAATTGTCCGATACAAATTATTTTTATACCATCTTAAAGATAAAAATTTTGCCTTTTCAATTATATCAATTTTATTTCTGTGACATTTTTCATTCAATTTTTATTAATTTTTTAAATTTTACGTGCAGACGATTTTGAAATAACGCAAATTTATAGCTACTCAGTTGCTAGGAAATGGTTAGACTTTGAACTAATTTACCTTTATTTCTGAAATTTTTGCTTATATTTATAAATATCCATAAAATAAGGCAGAATTTACATGTATCTGTCTGTCTGTCGGTCGATCGGTCGGTCACAAGAACTCCTGTAGGGTCTTAGCTCAGCGATCCTAAGCTATGAAGGACTCACCAGACGACACAGCCATATTAAGATATTAATATTTTAATGAAAATTCTTGATTAATAGAATTTTTACAATTTATACAAATTAATATCAATTCAAACAACTCCGCTTACTCAGGACGAGATAGCATAAGACAAGTCAAAAATCAATCTGGATACAGTTCGCAGATTCTCACGAGTTCACTCGAGGTAATGCAAAAGTTCTAAAAGTTCTACTCTTGGCGAGTATAAGTCCGAAGTCCGAAATAAGGATCTGAGGGAGGAATCCGCTCAGATTTCTAACAGATAACCTCTCACGGGTTATATCAAATAACAAGAAGTTAATTCGTAGCGATGTAAGGCACGTCCAATTCAATCAGCGTTCCTAAGAACTTCCCACTCGAGATGAGCGATACACAGCCAAAGGTTGGCTTAGGTTTAAACGGGGCAAGGCCCGGTCCAGCAGCTTCTCAGCCTGAGAACTGCTTTTCCAAATTCTCCGTCACGAGAATTAAATTCTCCGTCACGAGAATTAAATTCTCCGGTTCTCCAAACGAACCCTCTCTGATCTCTGATCATCCTCCTCAATCCTCCTGGTTCCAGCTGTCCCTCCTTGGACCTGCCCTTTTTAGACGTCAAAACCATCTTCATTTGCAGGAGATGGACCCCTTTCTCCAAGACAAAACTCGTCTTTAACTCCTCACAATCATGGTGCTAGGCGTACGCCAGCACTCCCCTGGCTCCGTGTGTGTCCACTGAGGTCAAATGGCGGTGAATTTCAAATGATGACCCTCCGGGATGACACCTGGGAAGCTTGTCGGCTTTCTTTTCCCTTGTCGTTTCTAAGACCCGTGAGGCCCGGTCACTTTTTCCGTGGAAAATTTCGGGTGCTTTTCAGGACTCACACCTCCTAAACGGTGAAGTAGCGACGTAATTTAACACGGTATCCTAGAGCATATTTTTTTAGGTCAAAGGTGTTATTTTCAACGTTCAGAGTATAGTTCTAAGATATTTAAAATAACGAACATTAGCCGCTTTCGCTCACTGCTTAGACTGTTTTGCCAATAACTTGAAATCTTTATTAGACAACAATTATTTTTGCATTTTAAAAGACCAGAAAATGATCTTTTAATACTCGAGTGGGACACACACGGAGCTAGGGAGATGCATGGCGTACGCCGTAGCACCAAATAGCAGCAATACGTAACCGAACGGAAGTACATTCCA
>BGPR01018413.1:16183-26847 GCA_013235015.1 Araneus ventricosus | reverse complement strand
GATTTTTCACTTCTCTCAGAAAAATTTAGGATACCAGATTTAAGTGTATAAATGAATTCAAGCAATTTAAATAAATATTATTATAGAATTATTTATGATTATTTCTTTTTCTTATCAGTTGATGCAAGTCTGCTTTCAGATGATGTTGGACCAACCACTTATCTTAGAAATTTAGAATGCAAGATTCAAGAGTAATTTTAATGCAGTACTGAAAATTTTAATAAATATTATCTTTATATTATTTATGATTATTTAGTTTTCTTCATATCAAAATGAGTTAGATAAATATATTGTTCAGAATACGGGAGACTTATAAAAGTATCATTCATTTGATATTTTTTGGAAATAAGTTACAATAGTTAAGTCATCAATAATTATATACAGAAGTACTTTTGGGATAGTTTTGAAGCGAACTAAAGAAATACCAGTGATATAAGTTTTTTTTTTTTTAAATATTTCTCTATAATATAGTGTGTCAATTTAATTGTGTGAATTAGTTATTTGACAATGGTGCTCACACAGAACAAAATGTTCACATCGCAAAATTGTACGATTGGATGTTTCTATCATCAAAAATTTCTTTTAAATTATAAGTAAAATTATCTTCCTGATTAATAAGAAGAAAGACAAGACCTTGATTTTTATCTCTTACAATATATAACTAAATAATCTAATCATTATTTCATTTTATTTATTCATTTAATAATTTTAACGAAAATCTCATATATAATGAACTTTTCAGAACAATTTACATAATACCAGAATATTATATATATAAGAATTATTAAGCATAACAAGGATTACAAATCATAAGTAGTGTCAACATGAGATTTGAAAGAGAAGAGGTTTTAGAAAGTTGTTGGAGAGTAATTTAATAAATACTATTGAAATTACAATTCTAATAAAGAACAGGATGGTTTAGAGGCATATTAATATTTTTGGCAGCTGTAAAATCCAATCTAAAATACGTTTTTAAGCAGAGACTAAACATGATTTCCAGAACTATATGCAACTTTATAATTACTCCAGATGAAATAAGATATATCTGATTACAATTTATTTAAAAGAGATGAAAGTTTAATGGCCTTTACAAGAAACTATTGAGGGGCAGCTTCTCGTTACATGTCTGAAAGAGAATTCCAAAGAAAATTGAATTTAAATTAATCGAAATATATTACTCAACAATGAATAAATATTTTGGTCCCAATCTTTTTAGGGTTATAAATTCACACAGAAACACAATTTCAGACTAGCACGCATTTAATTGTGTAACAAACAGAAAGCAAATTTCATCCAATGTACATCCAATGCGATCATTCCATATTAACTGATAAACCGCTGTATGATGGCCTTAGTAAACCAGAGCTACACAAAAACCGTGAGCCGAATCACGTCGCGTGAAATACAATCATGATGCTCATGCAATCCTCCCATTTTAGTGCTATTATGATGGAATCAAAAAGCACCGACGTAACCAGCGAAACTACATCAAACGATGCGAAACGACTTTTATGAAAAAAAACTCATAAAATTGAAATGCATATAATCTTTAAAGAACTAAAATACACCAGTAAATTATTTAAATGCAGGTAGTAGTATAACGAGTAAAAGTTATTTATTACCGATATCATACGGTATTTATTGTAGTTATAATTTAAAAAATTAAATTATTAATGAATTATATCTATTTACAATTTATACCATTTTTTTTCTTTGATTCGTTTTTTTAATGAGTTTATCAGATTTTCGAACATCATATTTCCTTATAAAAATGTAACCAGATCTTCCATGAGTCGCAAAATTATAAAGGTTCGTATTTCGTCAGTTATTCAAGAGAATTCATCAGTGGTTACCTAAGATTTGATTATATTAGTTTATGATTTGATTATATTAGTTAGATAGTATATTAGTTTATGATTAGCAACACAGTCTTAACGAAATTTGATAATTTAAGATCGACCTTCTAACAATTTGAAAGAGATATGATCAAAACACTGTCTGAGTTTAAATTGTTTTCAAGACGAACCTGAAAACATTAAGCAATCATATAAAAAGCTTAAAGATTTTTACTGCTCTGATCTACAAAATTTGTAATAACAAGAGTAGAAACAGGGGGTCATTTTTAAAACCAACCAACTCCTCTCGACTTTCTCACATGCTTACACAAAGCGGTGTCTTTTGCATTTAGCTTCGTAGAATAGTAAAGAAGCTCGGGTATACATTTCAGGACCTCTTCCTGTTGACCGGTTGATTGTCCCTTCGACTTTCTCACCTACTTACACAATGCTGTGTCTTTTGCATTTAACTTCGTAGAACAGTAAAGAAGCTCAGGTATACATTTTGGACCTCTTCCTGTTGACCGGTTGGTTTCCAAATTTGATACAGATATACATTTTTCATTTCGAGACCACATATTAAACTATTTATATAACTAGATGTGCTTTTAAGTTGTCGTGTTCACATACACACGAACAGACAAGCAAAATGATACCCTACTTGTAGTGGGATTCATTCCAAAATTAGATATATGTCTTCAGTTTTAGTAATAAAAGCATATGCCAAATTCCATATAGGCGTTTCTCAGGTATTGGATTCACATGCCCGCGGATCAAAATTAAGATATAAATTAATATTAGGGAATTCAAAAAGGGTGAGTTTATACGACTACCAACAATTAGGGCCTAATATCTTGGATATCAAGAATAGCAAGTTGAAGATGACCAGCTTTTCACAACCACTATAAAACTCATAACTGAAATGGTGTAGAGCAAATCGGTGTGTTAGGAGTTCCAATGCGATCTGAGACGCACAGAGAGAAGAGTAGGACCCCCGAAGACGGAGCGGGATTCTTTGGGAAGGGGTTCGATGCAATCCATCTTGGCAGCCTGACATTAGCAGGGCGGAGAGAAAGGATTCAGGACACTAGGGATGGGAAATATATTTTTTTTTTTCGCTCGACGTTTGTGTTAGTGGGTCACGACAGAAGCGGCTCTCTCGCGTTCAAACTCACTTCATTCAATTTAAAAAGAGGGAAAGAAAAGTAAGAGAGATCACATGGAAAAAGAAATTCTTTTTTGAAATGAATTAAAGTAAACTTCGCTCACAAACGAGAGCAGTGACTCGTTGTGTCTTTCGTTCATTTCCTTTTTTCGGCTGGAAGAAAGTGAAGGCAATGATGTAATTTTTCTTTGAAAACAAGACGAATTTTCAGAAAACGACAGATGCAACATTTATTTTAGTTTCTAATAAATTAAAATACAAGCAATCTTCGCCTTATAATGTGATAAAAGAGTTCACCTATACGCAAATGATACCCGTCTATGTTAATAAGGTTATTTATTAGCTTTTAGACTACCAACGGGATACATATGTCCCATGTAAAGAGTAAAAATGGTAGTCTAAAGGTTAAATAGGTTGTGCTTTCACATTTCAATGCGGGCACGTTATACTGATGGATGTTATGTGAAAATCGCCACGAAAGTTGTGTTACATTACACTGTAACGAAGAGGATGTGATTACGGAGTTGCGCAAAATATATGCGATGGATATTATGAAATTATATATGAAGGCTAAAGAACATAATGATGATGGATATGTGTTTAGTCACATATTATGAACTTATGTAACAGTAAGTATGGGACGGATATTATGTAAAAGAGTCGTCAAGGATATTGTGTTACAACAGTGAGAAAGTTTAGTCACATAATTAGGTGTTTTTTTTTGTGTGTGTCTGTGTCAAAACTCTTAGTACATAACAATATTTATTGTAAAATTATACAATGTCTTTAAAATTGTCATCTAAAAAAAAACTTTATTTTGTTTGAAAATTTCGATATTGATCAGAAAAACGGCAACTTCAAAAGTTTAAAAGATTCTTATAAATATTGAAAAAACTAATTAAGAGGGGAAAGTTTTTTCATTTTTTTAACATTTTCCCTCAAAATAATTCAAGCTTTTGTGGATGTGCGGGTCAGAATGGAAGCTCCCCAACCATTTCTTGTTCCCGTATGCTGGACTATTTTTATGATTTTTCTATTCTCCACATCAAGTGTTCACGAAAATATATGGTAAAAAAAAGGAACGTGCATTTTTAATTAGAAAAAAAAATGATTATAGATATTAATATACGGTATTGAATCGCCCATTAGCTAAAAAAAATAAATTAATTTATAAATTATAATTTTTTGAAACGATAATTGCGGGAAAAAAAATCACTTTCTCATGGTTCAAGTTGGCATCTCAAATAATCACACACCCATTTGGGTATTCCATTTGCAACTACAGTGCTTTCAACGCGAGAGTGTGTGATCTAAAAGGGTTGTACCACAACCTGCTCATTTTTTCAAACATTTTGTGCAGTAAAAAAAAATCAACTTGAAGGAAGTTTCCACTCGAAACCGAAACCATTACTGGAAATGAGTGACGGTGGTTTTACTGGTTTTGTTGAGGCGCAAACAAGCCGAGGGGTTTGCACAGGGGGCGAGCACTTTTTCCCATGAGTACAATCGTTTGATTCCCCACAGTAAACTATGGCTCTCCCATTACCCGGCTTCTTACACACCTGTTCTTTCCAGTAGGGTTGCCGCGCAGGGCACTCCATCATCATTGCCCGGGACGACGGTTGCCACCCACTGGCAAGGAAGGTGATTCGTCAAAACAAAGTATGCGGTGACAATAAGCAAAATGGAACTCTCTTGTAGCTGCCGATTCTCAGCTGCTTTGACTGTTCAGATAAAGAAGGCGGAGGATTTACGAAAGTTTGATTAATGACAAAATGTACGGAATTAAGGTCATCGAAGGCATGTTCCAAGACACTTTCTTGTTGATAATCCGAGATGTACATTTTAATATAGAATAATGATAAATCAATTTATAAGAACAATTCAGCTTCTTTAAGAAAATATAATTTACTAAAAACATGTAGAAATACTTAATTTGATGAAAATTCATAAATTAATTTAATAATTACAAAAAGGCTTATTTCGTAATCCCTCCTCTAGATAAAGAGATTTTTAATTACAGATTAGAACACAAAACATAAAGTCACACAAAAATACAAAGCGAAATTGCATGCAGATAGGTATACAATGGGAAATCAACTCTAAAATACGTATTTACAGATATAGCTGTTTTTACAAACCACCAGAGAATAATTCAAACGTTAAATTTTCTACAAAATGTATTATACCATTGCAAGAGGCCTGCTGTACAATGGAATAGAGTAAGTTCAATTTTACATGACAAGCAACAAACAATTAGGCACATTTTTCAACAACGAAGACGAAACCCATAAAATGGTAGTTGGTTCCCAACTGATACAGTACAAACTGTTGCCCGAATCTTGCACCATGCGATATTTGTAAAATTAAAATTGTGAATTTTGAAGCTTTAGCCCTTCCCAATCTCTTATTTTTGAATGAGTAATCAGCTTTCAGTATTCTTTATTTTCTTAGAAGAATCTTTGTAGACCTTATCAAATCATTAATTTTTAACACCACTTGATGTGTCTCTCTGAAAAAGAACCGGCTATATATTGAATCGTTTTAAACAAATAATCAATTCAAAAATAATTGTTAATATTTAATATTGAATTAACCCTCTTGCGTCTTGTAACAAGAAATTTCAAATATTCCATGCAAATTCTTCTTATTTTTATGCTAGTGATTATTACTTAGTTACACTTACAGCGTAATTTCATATAATGTATAGAATTATGATGCTTACTGTGATAGACCATTAAAAGTTCGATTAATTGTTAATTAAACTCTTTTGAAAGATTTCCTAATTACAAATAATGTCTGGGAATTTTTTTAATAATATGATAAAATTAACTAATTCAGCACAAACTTCTAAATATCAAAATTTTTGAAAATATGTGCTTCCGTAAAATATTCAAGTCTAGTACGTGAAAATAATCGAGAAAACCATTTTAATCTAAAATATTTTATTTAAATTTAAATTATTTTACCAATAATTTAACTTGTTTCATTATTATTATCATTTATTTTATTTATCATACATTCATACTTTTATTGATTTTTTCTATCTTCCTCCACAGTTTTGTCGCAGTGGGGTAAGGACTCGGATACGGGATGAATGGGTTCCACGTTCGAAATCTGATTGCACCAAAAACCCGCAGTGTTTGTGGGGTAGTAAACGCTAAATATGACGTCGGGGGTCAAAAATCTCTCCTAACGGTGTGGTACGGAAGTTTGGAGAGGGGGTAACGGCTCAAGCGCCACCTTCGTCGTCTGACTACAGTTCAGAATTGTGAGGTTTGTCCCCAAACAGCCCTCCAGTAGATTGAAAAAAAATGCTAATATTACTAAACTAAGATCTGCCGATGTACACTTGGGGTCATGGAAAATATTTTCAGACCGAAACGTGAAGTCGAAATATATATTTAGCCAGTAAAGAGGTCGATAATGGAAAATCTTTAAGAACCCTGACCTAATAAATGCGTTATCAGTTTCGGAACTGATACACTTCCCTAACGGCCTCAAAAATGACGCCAACTTGGCGAGTGGAAGCAAAGCATCTCTGGAGGCTTCTGGCAGTGAAAACGGGGAGGAATCGCTATCCCTTTTCAATTCGCTCACCGATCCCTTTAACGCAACGAATGCGTTAACAGCCCAAGTACAAGATGCAGAGTGCTTCCGTTCTTCTCTCTCCCCACATTCGCCGGTTCTTTTTTTATGTGCTACCAGTTTTTTTCCTTCCCCACCCCCTGCCACCTCATGGTGTTGTTATCGGAACCACCGTTTGCTAGCTTCCGCTCCCAAAAAAGGCTTCGGGAGAGCCACAGCAGAAATGCATGCGCGTAGTCAGCCTGCCTTTACAGCTGGAAGGAAGTTGTTGGAAAATATCGGTTTTCTGGAATAAAAAAGTGGATAAAAAAATTCCAACCGAATTATAACGACAACTCTTCTGGGGTGAAAGAGGAGTGATTTTTTTTCTGAATATTTTTTTATTCAACGCGACAGAAGGCTCTCGGCTCCGATTGCAACAATGGGTACAGTCCGAGAGTGAAAAATAATGGAAAGTGAGTGATTTGAAAATCCCCCACCCGCCCTCTTCAACATAAAAAGTTGAGCCAACAGGCTTGTTGAAATAAATCAAATGTATAAACATCGTTCCCTTTTTGAAAAATATGGAAAAAAAGAAGCAGAAAGTCTGTTAGTGATGTGATTAAGAAAAACGGTGAATAATATATTTAGCACTTACATAAAGCTAACATTTAAAATTAAATCAGGAAATCAAGTAAAAGTTTTTCCATGTTACATACACATCAGGCTTTAGAGAAATATTAACTAAGCTTTACCAAAATAAAGATAAAAAATTCAAAAACTATTTCAACAGAGTCGATTGCATGCAATTCAACAAAATGGTTACAACAAACCTTAAATTTAAACACAAGATGAAAAAAGTTAAAATCATATGAAAAACAATACATATTTTTCTCTTATTGTTGAAGACTTCAACATTTTAGGAAGCTGATATTTTTTAATACGTTTGATTTTTAAATAATTATTTGTATTGAAAAATAAATAAATACTTTTGGGATTATTATTTTTCAATAATACAGCAAAGTAATTCCAATTTAACTTTGGAAGAATGAGTTATTAGTTGATAGAATCTATACAAATCCCTATATAATAAAAAATATAGACTTAGATAATTTAACATGGTTCGATTTTTATGCAATATCATACATGCATATTAATTTTTAGGAAAGCTATGAGACGGTATAATCGATATATTGTACTAATTTTTATTCATAAGGTGGTTAAATTAAATAGAATATTTTATTGGTTATCTGTATTTAATTTATACAATACCTATATTTAGACAAGAAATGAATACAGTTTTTTTTCCAGCAATAAACCTCATTACGGTGAGTAAACACTTTTAATGGTAACGGGGAGACAGTATAATCCATGTATAGTACTAATTTTTGTGCATAAGGTGGTTAAATTAAATAGAATATTTTACTGGTTACTCGCATTAATTTCAAGTTAACTTTGGAAGAATGAGTTATTAGTTGATAGAATCTATACAAATCCCTATATAATAAAAAGTATAGAGTTAAATAATTTAACATGATTCGATTTTTATGCAATATCATACATGCATATTAATTTTTAGGAAAGCTATGAGACGGTATAATCGATGTATTGTACTAATTTTTGTGCAGACGGTGGTTAGATTAAATAGAATATTTTATTGGTTATCTGTATTTAATTTATGCAATACCTATATTTAGACAAGAAATGAATACAGTTTTTTTTCCAGCAATAAACCTCATTACGGTGAGTAAACACTTTTAATGGTAACGGGGAGACAGTATAATCGATGTATAGTACTAATTTTTGTGCATAAGGTGGTTAAATTAAATAGAATATTCTACTGGTTACTTGCATTTAACTTGTACAATATCTATATTTAAGCAAGAAATGAGCGCAGTTGTTTTTCCAGCAATAAATCCCATTACGGTGAGTAAACACTTTTAGCGGTAATGGTCTTGTTTATTTGACGTCATAAACGAACAACTTGCGGATGAGATAATAAATGCTTCAGCAGTCGAATTATGTACTACAACTTCCTATGAAATTTTCAGCTAATTCATATATCAAACATCGCAGTAACAATCAGTGAATCCTGCATAACGCATTTAGTAAAATAACCTTAAATTAAGATTATATTTACATAATAGCCCAGAAGAAAAATTTGGAATATTTTTTTACGATTCATTTTAAAAAGTACTGTTTCAAGATTATGAAACTCTTCCAGACTTATTTTAGAAGCAATTAAAATATTAACGGTAGGTATGTACGACATCTATTAAATCTTCCAACAAATCGCATTTTAATGCATTATTTGAAAAATTAACTTTTTAAATAATGATCTCTACGAAAATTTCAGAATTTGTAAATTGCCAAAGAAAATTCATAGAATTCCTGAGGAATTGTAATATTATCTGAAATGAAATCCTCAACTGTAGGTTTGTGAATTTATGGTGTTTTTGCATAAAATGATAAAATATTATAAGAAAAATCTGCACATCTTCAATGAATTAATCTACATTTCTGAATTTGCAAACGATTATGAAACTTCGGGAATTATGGTAAGTATGATTTAAATTTGAGGTATTCGGTATCATAATGAACAAGAAACCGCATGTTCCAACCAGATATGGAAAAAAATTCAGAAATATTCGTTCTTGGTTGCGAAAAATTCATTTTTCTCTTCCTTTTTAAATTTCAAAAAAATTGATATATGATGAAATATGATGTATTCGGTATCATAATGAACAAAAGAACGCATGTTCCAACCAGAAATGGAAAAAAAAAACCCAGAAATATTCGTTATTGGTTGTGAAAAATTCAATTTTCTCTTCCTTTTTAAATTTTAAAAAATTGACATATGATGAAATATCATGTATTCGGTATCATAATGACTAAGAAACCGCATGTTCCAAACAGATATGGAAAAAAATTCAGAAATATTCGCTATTGGTTGCGAAAAATTCATTTTTCTCTTTCTCTTTGAAATTCCAAAGAAGGAGATAGGTAGTGTTGCTTGTTAAGCGACGATTTAGTATCATATCTCAAGTAAAAATACTACATCTAAACACTTTTTTCTTCGTGTTTTTTAGGGGAAAAAGTACTATTAACGCAGGCAGACACAACCATTGTGGAAACAATTCAGGTCATTGGCACAGAGTAGGCGGAAACGTTGCAAAATTTTTACCGAGACTAAAAACCAAGCAGATGCACTTCATCTGTACACATTGTATTGGGCAAGGGGGTGGGTAGGTGGCAGATTGGGGAACATGACGATTTTTTTGTGGCGATGCGATACCATCTCGCAACTGGAGAAGGGGATGGGGGGTGAGCACAATGATCGATCATGGCTTTTCAAATCACCCCGTGGGTAGCCAATCGCTGCCGTCAGTAGCTGACTTCGATGTGATTATCGACCCCTCCTTCCCCTCCTCAATCTTCAGACGATTTGGTTTCCTTTTCTGCACCCCCTCCCTCCAAGATGTGTTTCTTAAGCATTTCCTCGCAGTTGGCAAGAAGGGTTCAGTAAACCACGGGAAGCTATTTCCACTCGTAACCCCTTTTTTCGGGCATAAAAAAATAAATAAAATAAATCCCGGTACCATTTTCTTCCGACGAAATTGGAAAACAAATAACAAAATGAAGTAATAAACGATCACAAAACAAAGAATGAAATGTCAAAAATTATTATTCAGGTAATTTTAATGACAAGTTTCGTAAAAAAATAATTGAAAATGTGAACAAAAATTGAAAATGTGACGCACCACAACAGTTTTTTTACGCTTTCCCACGTAACATCGCTACCTAGAGTTTAAGAGACTCTGATCTTTATCTTTACTTTAAAAAAAAATCTTTAAATCTTTTAACAAAATGATAACTTTTTAAACCATGAGGCTCGATTCCAAATAGGTTCACGAAAACACTGACAGTGCTTTTCATTAACAAAACTCTCAAATAAAAAATGTGTTTTTGGTTTGAAACATTTCATTGATTTTACAAAAAATAAATTTAATTAAATAAGTAAAAATAAATAAATAAAATATAAATAAATAAATAAATAAAATATAAATAAATAAATACATAAATAAAATATAAATAAA
>BGPR01018413.1:0-16173 GCA_013235015.1 Araneus ventricosus | reverse complement strand
ATAAAATATAAATAAATAAATACATAAATAAAATATAAATAAATAAAATAAAAATTAATAATTTTACCTACTCTTTTTGGTTTATCATTAATTTATACTTCATCGGTGCTCTTTATTTTTAACTTTTATGTAATGTTGTGACTCTGAATAAAAAGTTTTTACGTATAGATAAGTTTGCGGATTTTTTTTCATTCAACCGAAAAGGGGCCGCGAGTGAAAAACACACACACAAAAGAAAACCGATGCCCTGAAATAAAGAATCAGCCTATGTTTAAGCGACCTGGTCTACCCGTACAAAAGAAAAAAAAATACTAAACTAACAAAAACGTTCTTAAAAGCATTGTTAAGAATCATCAATGCACAATCAAAGTATAGGCAAACCAATCTTTTAAAACACACGCAGGGTTTCATTAACAGGGAGGGGTTTGGATACCGGCCTCACATTTGAACTCTTCTGAAATTCGACTTGAAATAATGCCGCTTTGTTCGTTTTATTATAGAGCAAAATAATCGTAATTTCAGGAAGTGTTTTATTTTAAGTAAAAAAAAAATAAACATGCAAACAATGACTGAAAAATAAAAGACTGACAAACAATTGAATCTGTATGAACTGAAAACATTTTCCATAAAATTCCAACACATTCGGCTAAACTGCATTTCATGTAGACACAATTGAAATACAGCAGAAATGTATACCCACAGCAGCTGAAATTAATTGAGGTCAAGTTTCTGAGATAGAATATGACAGTTATATTTTACAGTAATATATTGTTCTCATATATTTTAATTCCGTCCCACATACCTTGATGCAGGCAAGTAATTTTTAGTTCATTACATATTTTTTTTAACCGCTAACTGATCGGCACTGTGTTTTCGACATTGTAATTTTCAACTGTTCAACGGTCGAGGGATTTTTCCTCTAATTTTAACGAATTTTCAAAATAATTTTTTAAACATAATTTGTAATAATAATTTTAATAGTTAAAATGAAAAGTGTTGTCATCTAGCGAGGTAGCTATTATTCAAATAAATAGCCAGACAATTGCGACGTAACCTCATTCTCCGAACTTCCAAATTGTTTGAAACTGACGGTTTTAGTTAAACTCTTTCTGTTAAACAAAACTTTACTAAATGGTTGTAGTAATGAAATTTCTTTTCTAACGATGTTTCATTATCTTATTTTAATTTAAACAAAAATACTAAAATGATTTTCAAACGAAAATTTACTAAACGGCTGTAGTAACTGTATTTCTTTTTATATTACGTTTCATTATTGTATATTAATTTAACTACAGGGTCTCCTCGACTTATAATGGAGTACCATTCCGACTAACAAGTCGGCAGTCAAATTGGTCGTACGGGTTATAAAAATTGTACAATGAACAACAACAAGAAGAAAAAAAATCAATCATACCAATCAATCTTGTACTTATAAATCATATATAAATATATATATATATAACAAATACGAAACAAACATAGCAGAAATGTAAAAGCAACATATACAAAATAAACATTCAAAAAACAAAATGTCAAGAAAACAATCTGCGGTAAGAAAAAGCCGAAAGTGGAATGTATATATAAAAGGGGAAGATAAAATAAAATAGAAAAATATAACACAAACGCAACGAATGCGCAAAAATGCTGCAATTCAAGAAGATTTGTGGAGAATATATCAATATCATGAAAGTCAAAAAATATCATGACACTATCAAAACACTGTTCGCAGAAAACATTATGATTTCACTAATTTTTTAACGGTTCGTATAGATTTTACTTACCCTGATGAGCATCTATACGCTTTTAACGATTTACTACCGTCTCTCCTTTTTATTTTAATATTTTTTGACTTTCATGATATATATATATAACTATCTTTTGCATTTCATTTGTATGATTATTGACAAGGTAACTTTATTTTAGTTTAATTGTTAGATTAATATATGTATATGAAAATATAGCACAAGTTTTGCTTATTTGAAATATTTAACTATATATATATATATATATATATATATATATATATATAGTTAAATATTTTACAAACAATTAAAACTCAAATAACATTTTCAGTATGTACACCTATTAAATCGATAATTAAAATTAAATATAAAATAATGTTACCTTATTAATAATCACACAATGAAATACAAAAAGATAATTAGATTATAAACTATTGCTATGAAAAAGACAACCCAGAATTGGAATTCCAACAATCAAATGCCAATCGATTTTAGGAATCGATTATGTCGCATTAAATCCGAATTTTAAAGGCGCCAACCTTCTGCGAAAGCCAATTGTTAGAAAAAGCAAAAAGTATAGGATTAAATATTAATTATTAAAAAGAGATCAGTAAGAAATGACGCAGATGGGCTTAGGCGAGCCAGAGAACGTGTAGATCAACGTCAAAATGGATTAAGTCAGCGAATATAAAATCGTGTCAATTCACAAATTGAGGTGAACATCATGGAAATTACTATTATGAACATTGTATTGTCGGTAGTTTTTTTGTTATGGGCACACCACTTGGTGTCTTTTTTTATCTTGGCGAATTTTCTTGGAGCGCTGAAACGCCAGTTTGGCTCAAAAATACAACTTGAAATCATGTTTTATTTTCAATTTTGATTTGTTTTCTCTTTTTTTTTTGTCGTAGGTGCGAATTGTCATAAGTCTCATAGGTCATAAACAGAGGAGAAAGTGCACAACGATAAAATAATTTTTAAACGAAAATTTACTAAACCGTTCCAGAAATTGAATTTATTTTTATATGATGTGTCATTATCATATTATAATTTCCTCGGTCGCGATATTTCTGTGCGGACGTAAATAGTGGCGGCGATTGGGTGGAAAAACTGAGGGGGCAAAAAATTTAAAAGACCCGGGAGTACATGGGGCAGACAACACAATTTTAAAAAATTAGATAGTTTTCCTGAACACTATTGCTTTTTTGTAATCAATAGTTTTAGGCAGCTAAATTGATAAAAAAATTAATTTTTCCCAAAAGAAAGTAGACGACGATTGCCCCCCCGACTCGCCGCCATTGGACGTAAAAAAATCGACAGTATTAAAAGCGGGGGTATCCGGGGGAAAACTTATTTTACATCGAGATGAGTGTAAGAGGACCATTTTATTCATTGACACTTTTATTCTAGGGGAACCTATAAAAATGTAGCTTTCTTAACTTTTTATTTTCAACTTCCTCAGAAGTCAATTTTTTTTTTTCACACAAATTCCTACCTTATTTGATGAAACTTTGTAATTGGAAGTATATGTCTAGGTGCAATATTTACGGAAATAAATTCTTTTTTCACATTTTTGGGACACCCTGTAGATAAATATATATTTCTTTTAAATAACGATAAAATTTATGTCTGCTTGGATCCTTCAGCTATTTCGGAGGTCACTTTTTCAATTTTTTTTTAATTGTAAAAATATATATCCCCAATCGTTTCCTGGGGGGGGGGCAGGGACCCCTATCGGGGAAATTTTTGTACCCCGTTCAGGCTATGGATAAATAAAAATCTGAAGAAAATTTGAGAGGGTCATCATTACGCCCCTCTCCTTGTACAGCAGGCCGTGCCCCCTGTTGTGGAGACCCTGCCCCCCCCAAGGGCAGGCTCTAACGCCTCTCCTGATTAAAAGTTCAAAGGAGCTTTGTTCCACCGTAAGAATCCCACAGTTTGCAAGCACTCCACGCGCGTTCCTCCTCTCGCCCTGTTTTGATGCCCGGATAAATTATTCCCCAATCTACCCCACTCCTTTCAAAAGCCCCGAACAAAGGGCCGCAATCGGAACCCGCGAAATCGATATAATTAGGGGATCCATTTAACACGAAGACAGAAGGTGATTTAATCATCCGCCGGATTAATAGAGAGCAGCCTTGGAAACAAAGCAATTAAGTCTCGGCAGCAAAACGAGTCTCCGGTTTTATGAAAGAGACGTAATTAAGGCAGGGAAATTAATGGTCCGGCCTTCAAAAATCTCTCACTTGCCTCTCAACTGATAATCGAAGATGAAATTTTGGAAGGTTAATTAGGGAGATTTAAATGTGAGTTAATCATTAAAGTGGTTGGAAGACAATTTTCATCATTAGCTACTTAAGGGGGGGAGAACCTGAAGCTACGTTATTTTTTAGGGGGATGTTCAACACTGGGAGCATTAATTCAAAACTGTGGACGCTGCTGGGATTGTTTTTTTTGTGTTTTGTTTGTCATCGAGCGCATTTTCAGAATTAATCAGGATATAACAGTCGGGACAATTAATTAAGAGAAAAACCATTACGTGTCACAAAAACATCCTGCAATTAAAGAAAATTCGCATTAGAACTCCATTAATACCCCTACTTGTTTGAATAATGCACGGGGAGCTTGTCGTTCTAAGTGACCGATGTTGCCTATTGCAGATTAATTACCGCGAAATAACGCTACTCTATTACATGGTGAGATTTTGGAAGTGAGTTCTTATGCCTATAGTATTATCGCTCTTTAAGTGGACGTAATTATCAGTTTTGATCATTATCTCAATTTCCAAGCTAAGGCCCGAGGATTTATATAAAAGTTGTAACTCTACTAAAAGCACACATACATAAAAACTATAGTCACTTATAACCAGATGACCGTATTAACTGTAACAGTATCGAATTTTAATTGTTTGTGCCGGATTTGTCCGGAATTTTAACACTATATCTTGGATTGCACCGGATTTTACATATAAGTAAACAGATCAAATTAAAAAAAGATTAATTAAATCAAATAGAAAAACTTTAGCTAAAACAGTTAATATTAAATAAAAATAAAGTAAAAGTGAATTCTCCTTTCGAACTTTTGCTATACATATACAGTTCCTAGATATCCAGAATTATCCAGAACTGTCCCAATTTTCAATACTTTGTCTCTTTTAGAAGACTCCTGGATTGAAAAAGTGTCCATATTTGAAATAAATGTCCCATTTTATATTTATTAGTATATAGTTCATAATTAATAAACAGATTAACAACATTTACTTTTTAAAGATTAGATGCTCGAGAATTCTTCTACCAACCTTAATATGTCTAATGTAAATTAATCAGCCTCATTGTCAAATAGAAAAAGTTATAGCAAAACATTTATGCTTTTTAAAAATTGTTTAGGCTGTTTTTATAATTAACTATTTCACTGTCTCTAACTTGCTTATTTACTTTTTTAATTTTAAATTTAAAAGTTCGCCCCCTCTAGCGTCCCGGATATTGCAGTCGGGTTTTAGAGCATCACAGATTGAAGTTCAAAAAATCTGGCCACTTTAGTAAAACGAAATAGTCAGTGTAAAAAAAAGAATAAAATAAATAATAAATAAAATAAAAAAAATCTAGCTCAGTTACTTAATTTATATTTAAAAATAAAACACAAATTAAAGACACCAAATCTATATAGTAAGAGCAAATTTGTATATTAATCCCTACACTTGAAAACCTTTTTGCCCTTTATAAATTTGCTACCTTAAAAAAATGAAACAAAAAGCGTAAGTATTATCAAATAAAAATTCTCTACGAAAAACAAGTTTCTTTTTTCTACTTTTCAACACAAAATAAATTAAAATAATATTATATTTTAATTTTTTTTAAATTAAGGGGTTCAGTGAGAAAACCAGTGCTTTACATGGAATAATCAAGGAAAAAATATAGGCAATACACTAATCAAACCGATAAACAACTTTCGTAATCCTTTTTTAATTCACATCGATATTCAAATAACCAATCACGAAACAAACGCACCGTAAAACTACAATGAATATTTCATTCATGCGATAAAATTCGATAATCTGCGAACAGATAATAAACTCATTCAAATAAGTCGGCAAACGGCAATACCATATTCCAAAGATACATGAACAAGATTATATAAATGCATTATCGTTGTTTCAAAAGAGCCTCAGGGAAATTTCAATCAACATAAAAGATACTTAGTGCAACATGTTTGTGAAACGAACAGTTTAAAACGCTTTGGAAAACAAAAAAACCTGCAGGAATGTGCGGATTACATTGGAACGCTAAGCACATTTGAATAAGTGGATTATGAAGTGGATTTTGGAGTTTTTACTCTATCCGTTTTTTTATGATAGGTGAAGATATATTATGTAGAGACAGAGATAAAAAAGGATGGATAACGCTTTTGTTTTCAAATGTTTTAGGAATGGCATTTTTTTCCACTTCATTGGAGTTTACTTATTATAAACCCAAACCGAGTTTATCTATGACAGCAGTGATAAATTGAATGGGTGCGCGAACATAAACAGCAAGCAAAAACGCCAGGAATTTGCTATGCAGAAAAACTTTAAAATATTCTTTAAAATGTATTTTAAAAGAAGCTTAAGAATTTCAATACTGTAGGCTAGGAGAAAAACTAAAATTCTTTCTAAAATTTATTCACTCATATACTTCTTTTTTTTTTAAGCAACAGTGATCTAATTGCAAACCCTCGATTCCTACTTTCCGGTTTCTTTTGAATCCAAATTCTCTTCGTTACAGGAACATATTTAAAACAAAATAACAAGTATCGTGTCTGGGTACACAGTCAGTAAAAGTGACATATTAGGACACGTTACCTTCCCAACATTTTTTTTATTGGAAGTATTATTGAAAAGGGTTTGATAGTATTGAGACTAAACAATCATATAAAGTCATCTTAAGGAGAAAATTCCACTTTCATCTGCTTGTTTAGTTGAAATTTAATTTTTTTAAAAAGAAAAATGCAATTTTTAAAAATCCCTACTACCTTTTCAAATATGAATATTTTTGCTTCAAATTTTATTTGTAGATTCACTGAAATATATTACACAAAACTGTGCATCGATTTTAAGGTGTATCTAATATTCGCTTAAATATAGATATTTTACTGAATTATATGTTGAAAATTAAGGAAATTTAGTAGTTCCTCATTTTATATTCTGTATATAAAAAAGACTAAACAACTAAATGCTTATTGCATGTACAGTTTTATTATATACATAACAATAAACGTGTACAAAAAATTTGAAAGCTCTATCTTAAGAAGGAAAAAAGCCTTAGCATTTTGAAAGTATGAAAGTGCAGAAAAGTTCGACATGGAGAAAAAGCCGTTTAAAGTTGTCATCTGCGCATGTTTTTCATTATTCATCGTTAATAAAAATCTAAATAACTTCTGAAATTTTAAAGGTACAAATTTGAAATTTTGATACAATTAGTAGAACGATAAGAGCAACGAAATATACCAATAAAATGAAAATTGTTATATTGGCCATTCCCTTAAAACATAAAAAATCAACAGGAATTTATCGCATACTTATAAAATACGGCGCATTTTGTGTTTATGAATGAAATATAATGAAGAAAATAGAATGCGGATTTTGGACTTCTTTACTTGGACCTATTGGATAAATATCGACAATTTTGGTGTCAAGAACGCATACCAAATTTAAAACATCTAGCTTGCTGTATTTTTGAATTATCGTGTTAACATACACAAGGACAGACAAACAAACAGACAATTTATTCGTTCAAGGATTTAATGCAAAATTAGACACAGATCTAAAAATTTTGCGTAAAGATCACATGATCATATACTACTGCGTTTTTCAGTTATCGTGTTCACATACGCATGAAAAAGACATATCCATAGACTTGACGGATTTGGTACAAAATTTGGCACACCTCTACAATCCTATTTACAAAACCATATGCTAAATTTCATCTACCTAACTCGATGCGCTTTTGAGCTGTCGTGCTCAGAGATAGACATAATTCCAAAAATGTGTTTTTCGGACTCGGGGACCTCTGAAACACGGAGATTCATCAAAATCTCGAAGTCGGATTTTTTGACGATTACAAAACTTTCTCTTACTATACTTCATATAAGAGAAGGCAAGGGTGTGGTGCAACACAACCCACCCCGCCCCAGCCTACTCTACTGGGTGTAAGGCATTAAAGAGTCGGAGGGGAAGATAACTGACCACCAGCAGCAAGAGGACGCAAGCCCCACTCGTATTTATTAAAAGTTTTTCCTCATATATACAAACTACACCCCGCAACAAGGGTGGAAATTAAATATCATTACAAAGGAGACAATACAAATAACAGCATGTGAATTGAAGGTTATTCACTAATAAAAATTTACCATGGCCGGGAAGAAACAAACAATACATTCTCAATTTTAATTATCAGTGGCATCCACCCATAAAATACAATGTGTGAGATGCAGCGCAAATACAAAAAAAAAAATAATAATAACCCAAAACCATACTCAAAACAGACACAGACAAATTATACCGAACCAAAAATCGAACACACAAACAAACTCTACACACAAAAGTAATTGGCAATCAATTTTTCATTCCTCTTTTTCTTTAAAAAATATAAAAACATATCAATTCTCACCCACACAACTAATCAGTTAAAACTTTAAAAATACCACTGCTCTATTACCAAACATGCACTGGGTATATTGATTAAAACCATGTAATAAAAAGGGTGTGGTGCGGAAGTTGGGAGAGGAGGGTGCCATCGCAGGTGTCGTTCTCGTCATCTGACCAATGTTCAAAATGACGAAGTTCGTCCCAAAATAGCCCTTACGTTGGTCCAAAACGGAACGTAAATAATATTAAACTGAGTCAAACGAGAAAGTAATAATTAATAAAATAAACTTTCCCATTTGAGAATCGCATCTTTTAATTTTTGACCCTAGCCCCTATGGTCCGACTATAAATTTTCGATTTTGTCATTGAAGGCTTATGTATCGGAGTCTTGATTTCAATCACTTCACCGCATATGTGAATATATTATATATGCGATGTATTCACCGTTTATATGAATGAACGTCTAGTTATAAATAATTTCAGAAGTTTTGAAATTTAAAAAGAACAACATTCCTGAACTCAATCAAATGAATTCTTTCCTATTGCAAACCGCTAGTTCGCAAGCTGTAATATTTCTACCTTAGCGTTACAAACAGCACTCACTGCAATGATTTGCGTTTGCCACAGAATGGTCAAAACTGGCTGTTGCGTTATAAAAATCCACCCAACCAACAAAACACTAAAATAATCAATCTAAGCTGCATTGAGTTAAGATTTGGAGACCAACTTCACGATTTTTATCTTAAAAAAGACAAATGCAACAGAACTATGGTTCGGTCTTAATCTGTGAGTCCGCACAAGCAGTGAAGTTTAAATTCTGCAACTATTTCTCTCCTTGAAGTGTAAATAAACTTTTTCTCAATGTTATGCAAATATTCATAATGAAAATTTAAAAGTTCAAACCTTGTAAAATGTCCTTATTTTGAACAAAGGCTTGCCCTCGCCTATTGTATCGGATCTTGTCCATGCCTAAATCAAATCCACCAAAAACCCACACACATATTTTTTCTTGCAGCATAAACCTCTCTCAGTGCGCATGTCCTCCGCCCAAATCCCGCTCCGCTCTCTTACCTGAGGTGTAAATCCTCCGGTAATCAGGAGGCTTTTTCAGTCCCGACGCTAATCCCACTCCAGCACGCTTCATTAATTAAGGCGCGAAGACGTGGAGGGATTAGCACCTCCGCATGCGGTGATGTCACTTCTCTGGGCGAGGGTGGCGGGCCGTGAAACAATGGAGGAAAAGAAAATGCTGTGATTTTTGGAACGGAAAGGCAGCTGGGAATGGCGAAGCCTCATCACATGATTTCTGCTTAGGCTCTTATTTGTGTGTGTGTTTTTACTTTCTCGTATACGAAGAGAAAGTATGGTAATCGTCAAAAAATTCGAACTCGAGATTTTGACGGATCTCCACGTTTTAGACCTCCATGAGTCCGAAAAACACAATTTTGGAAATATGTCTGTGTGTGTGTCTGTCTGTGAACACGATAACTCGAAAACTATTAGAGCTACGGGGATGAAATTTGGTATGTGGTCTTTGAACATAATTTGTAGGTTTCTATCAAATTTTGGACAAAATCCGTCCACGGGAAGTCTGTCTGTCTGTAACTCAAAAACTTGAATAGCTAGATGGATAAAAAGTTGGTGCACGGTTTTATCGTCATGAATGTAGGTCCGTATAAAGTTTTGGGCCAAATCCGTCAAAAAGAGGCGTTCAAATTGCATATTCAATTTCTTTTAATCCGATTCTCATGCGCATGCGTATTGGTAGCAATCTGTTATTGCTGTAAATTTTATTGACAACAATAAATAATGTTTTCAAGCATCAATTGTTAACAATTTTTTTATTGTTGTAAATCAAACCGATCTCATTATTTCAGCAAATCTTTCATTCACATGGTTTTGCAATTGTTACGGTTGTGGCAGTATAAATTGTTTTCTTGGGAATTCAATTCCAAAGCAGAATTTTCGCTTTAGTATTCATTGCATTGCCTATTTTATCGTACCTGCTTCAAAGTAATATTTTTTTAAAAACGTGGCAACAGATATTTGATTTCAGGTTTGTTTGTTTTTTTGTTTTACTTTCTCGTATACGAAGTATACAAAGAGAAAGTATTGTAATCGTCAAAAAAATTCGAACTCGAGATTTTGACGAATCTCCACTTAGAAAGTATACAAGAAAGTTTAGGGGAGACCACTCCCGCTGGTTTTCATTGCAGTGGGAGAAAGCCAGACATGCTGTGTTGTTCGTTTTCCGTACAGAAATGGAAAGGCAATACAGTAGAGTCTCCCTACAACGAAGTCTCTCTACAGCGAATTTCTCCCTATACCGAAATTTTTAATCGGAATGTTAAATAACATTCAAAATATTCTCCATATAACGAAGTGGTTGTCTCCCTATAGCGAATTTTTTCAGAGGTTTATCTTTTCGATTTTTGTCATTTTTTGAAGAAAGTTGATAATTTCTGTGCAACCAATTCGCTCACACGTGCCTGTTTCTGGAACCACTCACTCTTAAAATGTGAAAATTTTTCTGAAAATTTAACATAACGAAATGCAAAGAAATGTAAAATAACGGAATTTTTCAAGTAAAATAAACGTAAGTACATACTAATACAAATTATTCTCTAAATTGTTGAATTGCCTTAACTTTTGAGTATTTTATTTATACAATAAAAAATAGTATAATTTTAACAAATTTATAAGATATATTACTTCATTTTTAATTGAAAATCATAATTAAATACATTTGAACTTATCGCACCTATTGAAAAGTTTGGAACATTTACTTAAATAACTTCAAAAATCTCTAATCTCCGTATAACGAAATTTTCTCTATAACGAATTTTTCAATTGGGACCAAGCGATTTCGTTATTGGGAGACTCCACTGTAGTTGTCGTGGACTTAAATACAGGGTTATTATAATTAAAGTTCGCCTGTTCAGAAAGTGATGCGCTCAAGTGAAAAAAAAGTTGAAATTTCATCACGCCATCTGTCATCTGAACAAAGCACGAAATGGAGTCCAATCACGCTCACGTGACAAATGTCTAGAGCGTGACGTCAATTTAATTTTGGAATCCATTGATATCTTACATGAGGGAAAAAGACGTGAAGTCACAGAGCAGCATAAGACTACGTACAGTTAGGTGTCAGTTTAATTTAGATTAAAACCCATTTTGAAGGTACACGAGGGTTATTTTGGAGTAACTTCGTAATTTTGAGTCTCGGTCACATAATGAGGACGACACCTCTAAGCCTCGGCGAATCTTTCGTGGAAACGGGTCTGAAATCGAGGCATAAGGCATGACTTAAAAAAACACTTATAATGAATGTTATATAAAGTCTAACGCAGTTAGGTTTGCCTTGTGAAGGTTACATCAGGTGAATTTACCACATTACAAAATTTGTACTCAATTATATCTCGTATTGGTTTGAAAAACAGGTAATTAATTTTTTTAGATCTGTAAATCTCAGATCATGTGAAAAAAAAAAGAAACAGATACGAAGATTTCGAAATATGTAGGATTACAAAAACAAAGTTTCTTTTGCTAGCAAAAAACTTAACAAAACAAACACCAGAATTCTCGTGAAAGAGGCTTCCTTTAGATCTAACTTCTCTTAACAACACATTTTCTTGCCAATATTTCTCTAGAAAAACAAACGTTCCTCAGAATCGACGAAGAAATCGAACAATTTATGCAGTTTTCGAAAAATTTTACTAGTTACATCCTTTCAACGCGCTGATTGATATCGTAGTTTTGTTATGGACAGGCCATTTCTCAAAAAGCAAAAAGAGTTTTCGAAAATATCGTATATAATTTTCCCCATTTTTGATTGATGCTTTCACTCAAAAATCGAAATAAAGAGGGTTTCTGCGAAATTTATTCTACATAAACATAGAAAATGCATTGAATGAAGGCTAAACAGATGATAAAAGTTATATATTAAAAGGTTCGAGACTTAGAGCATAAGTGATATTTTATCTATGGACATATAAAAATGTATAACTTCTAAAAGAATGTAATTCTGTAGCACTCGATAAATAAAACATGTTTTTTTAAATACAAAAGGAGCGATTGACTACCAGCACTTTATTCTGTAAATTAGAAGGAAAAATTTTGATTGGAACTTTGTGTCAGGCTGTGAATTTAGAGTGTAATAAGTTTTTACGATGAAAAAGCACGATGCCATGGAAAGTCCTAAAAAATGCTTTTTCACATTAAAACATTACTCGTTACATAAATTAAACATTATATGTCCGGGGTAAACATTAAAATATTACTTTCTAACAACTACTAATCAGTTGCTCATAATTTAAATTGGAGTCCTTAAAACCCATTAGTTTCGATAACTCGAAATTCCTTGATACAACATTTCACTGGGTCGTCGGCTTTATACTGTGCCGTCTGCACATTAACTTAAGTCTGATGAAATAGAGAGAATATTCAAACAATTTAAGGTGTTCCGTTAATGCGGTGACAAATTCTTGGAGTTGTTATTCCACAGCAAAAGTAATAAACATTGATATTGAACATTATGTCACAAATTACATTAGGCAGTGGAAATCGTAAAAATACGCATGCAAGAATGACGTCAGTTATCATTGTAGGTTTCCATGAATTCGCTCACGATGTCTGATGTAAGCAGGTGATGCTATTCCTAGCCTCCACGTTAGTCATGCCTTAATCTATTGGACTTATTTCATTGAAGTCATCTTCGGTTTTCGTTTGTGACAACTTTGGATACACCGTAGGATTCCATAGCGTGGATCGGTGGCTCTGCGGCAGACATCAATAGCACAATCGGTATCTTCGAGTTTGTCCGAGAATAGTTTTTATGTCTTCGACCACTAAGCTATGACGTCCGCAACAGCCAATCCAAACAACACCTGTGATAATTTCGTTCACGTCATTTTTCATCGTACCCTTTTCAGCACTGTATGTGCACCACAACATGCGTTGTAAACATGCTAGGAAATAAATCTTTTTGTAGCTCCTATTGTGACTTATCGTTTCAGCATGACGTCAGAACCTCTGTACGCATTTTCATGCTTTTCACTGATGATTGTGGTTTGCGATTTCAAGTTGTATTTCAACTTTCGGTACTTACGTATTAACGCCACCGAAGCTACAGATTTGGCAGTTTTTAAGTGCCGCCAAATTTGGCGGTTTTTGTATTTACGTATTAACGCCAATTTGGCGGTTTTTGTACTTACGTATTAACACCAATTTGGTGGTTTTTAAGTGGCGCCAATTTGGCGGTTTTTAAGTGGCGCCAATTTGGCGGAATTTGTACTTACGTATTAACGCCAATTTGGCGGTTTTTAAGTGCCGCCAACGCCACCGCACCTACAGTTTTGGCGGTTTTTGTACTTACGTATTAACGCCAACTTGGCGGTTTTTAAGTGCCGCCAATTTGGCGGTTTTTGTAAACAAGATTGCTCTTTATTGGCGCATTACCGCCAATCTGTAGCCTCGGTGGCGTTAATACGTAAGTACCCAACTTTCAGTTCTCTTGATATTAACTATCAATCATCTAAGTTACTCGCTGCATTAACTGAAGACCCAACAAAGATTTCGAAAGAGAATGGTTCAAATATATATATATAAATATATATATATATATATATATATATTAAAAGTGGAAAGTATGTGTTTGTTTGTTCGTTTTTTGGTTCCTTATGCACGTCCACACCGTTGGACTTACGAGGACCAAATTTGGCACAGTGATGGATTAGCACAAGAGGGAGCCTAACGCCGTAAAAATTATTTTGAAATTCGAATTAGATTTTTATTCATTTAATTAAATAACAAAAACTAAGCTATTTTTAGAAGTTTTTCACCAAAAACTTCTGAAATACTTATGGCACGAAAATTATTTTTACATCACCTTAAAGAGCAAAACATTATCTTTTTAATGATACCAATTTAATTGTTGCACATTTTTTTCTCTTTCTGTAATCAACGTTTCAAAATTTCATTTTAAACTCAAATTGCCACAATACTATAAAATAAAATTCAAACTAATATATTGTTTCATCAAATCCTGTATTCACGTGTTTTTACTGCTGTTAAAGTTAAGAAAATATTGCTTCTTTTGGTCAAGGTAGACTTCTTACTTCCGCTGTTATTTCGTAGCATGCACTTAACTTCCGTTTTTATTTCGTAGCTTTTAATATGCACTCAAATATCCAATGAGGTACAACGTATACAGTATAAGTATATTTGTACATTGTAAAACTGTATTACTTATTTAACTATATATAGTTTAAAATAAATATTCTTTAAAAAAATGCTCGCATTTTCATTCAAACCGTACTGTTATAAGGTAATAGAATGGTTATATTTGAAAATTTTAATTCAACAAGTAAAGATTCAAAGAAAATTTAAATTTTTTGGGGAAAGTTGGTGACAATAATTTTAGGGAAAGAAAAAAAAACCAGGAGGCCGGTATATGAAAAAATATGGATCCCGAGAAACGCCGGGTTTTCAGCTAGTATAGGATAAAGGAGGTAGTTATTGGCACCTTAATATTTAGTATTAAAAAACGAGCTTTCATGTCAGTGTACAGTTTTACCTAACCTACTTAGGTAGAGAGTTAAAAATAAACTAAATAAGAATGAAGGGATGTCAATAACTATGGTGTAAATTAATCATCCAAAGGGTGTCAATAACCGATTTTGCACTATTATTCGCAATAATTTTGCAAAATATCTTCCAGGGATAATATTTTTGCTCAATGCTCATTTTATCATCATCATGCAATATTTTGCTCTTTGCTCAATTTAAAGTAGAGTAATTCAGGAAAAATTACAATGAATCACAACTTGATTGAATTATTATTATTATTTTCCCATTAAAAGGTTGTATAAACATTGCTTTAAGGGTGTCAATAATTGTTTTATTTATACTATTTCAAACTGTAAACAGAAATCTGCAATGCAAAACATTATTTTAGAAATGATTGTTGCGAAAACTTGAGTTTGGAAGTAGTTAGTTTCTCAGTTCGGAAGGGAGATAGAGAGAAAGAGAGGCAAGTCGAATTCGTTAATACTTCAAGTTTTGCGCATTCAGGATAAAGACGGTAACACAAAATACAATAGTGTTAAATATCAGTCATCTAAAACTTTCACATTTCTCACATTCCAAGATGCTAAACAATACAAAAAGAGTAAATGCTTAATCAACGTTTTTTGTAAAGTAAAAGTTATTAATTTTACATCAGTCATCAGTTATTTAATATGCTTTGATAATGTATAACAAAGAAGAACGTTTCATCAACTTTCAATGTGCACATTATTTAATAACGAGAGAAAGAAAGACACATTTCTTTAAACAAATGATTCTTATCGTTTAAAGACTAATCCAGTTATTGAATAAAAATATTTTTTACTCACTTTTTTATGTAGAAAGAAACAATCAGAGATCTAATACCGTCATTTGCTTGTAACAACTCTTTTCATCAAATAAGATTTCTGGAAAAAAAATTGCAGCTTTATTTTTGTGATCTAATCGTATAATAATAATACATAATACCTTTACATAATAATTTTATTCAGCATATTTTAATAAGAATATAAAGGCATGCTCAAAGGCTTTGAAAATTCATTACAGTACACATCGATCAGTTTTCAGCTCAAGTATATCATCCAGAATACAGTTCCTGTTGTTTTTCAGACAAGAATGTACACATCGATAAAATTTTGTAGGAAAAACATCTTAGATAGAAGACCCATGATATTCTACATGAGGCACTTTCTTCAAGAACGTAATATGGACGTAATTATAGAATTAGGAACCAACTGCCAAATG